>JAVYIG010007631.1:0-99376 GCA_035222895.1 Strongylocentrotus droebachiensis
ACTATTCAAAAAACTTCTGAAAACAAATTTGTCTTCAATAAAGCTTTGAAGACGGCAATAGATGAGGCTTTCCTTATGTCTAGCGGTAGGTTATTGCGAAGGTTTGGAGAGGCGGAACTGAAAGCGCAATCCCTATGGTTTACCTTTGCTTTAGCATAAGGTAGCCTAAGAAGCAGCTTGTCCTGGTGTACTTAAGAAGTTACTGGTATGTAAATATGGATGTCATTTAAGAGATAACAATTCAGACAAAATTTGGGCCTTGACCATTCAAAGCTTTATGAACAAAGCAAAGTATCTGAAATGTAATTCTTAGCCTCATCGACAACCGATGTATAACTTCATTAAAACAGGTGTAATTTTAGAATTTGGAAACAATTTTGAGGGCTTGGACACAAGTCTTGTACAGGCATTCTAAACACACTGCAACTTTCATATTTTTTTAATCTGGGAAGCCAAACAAAAGTCCATTACAATAAACCAGCCTACTGCTAATAGATGAAGAGACAAGGCTTTCTGTGTTTTTTCTATCAAAGTATCTAAAGATGTGATGAAGATTATATAAAAACTAAAAGGGAGACTCAACCTCATCATATACTGAAAACCACTGCACACAAATATGGGTATATGGGACAAACGCACATATTTTGATAAAAACTTTTAAACCTTTTCAAGTCTTATTTCGCCTACTAGGACATTTTCAGAGCAATCCTTCTCGAGTGACACTGCTACTATCCTTCAACAAATTTATTTATATTATCAGAACTCAATCTTCTCTTTAACGGTCTGTAGATATTTTTGGGATGTTCGAAATATCCATAAAACTGGTAACTGAAACGTACCCGAAGTGACATTTTGTTTCTTTTTTCTCTTTTAAAAATGTCATTTACAGATAACTTTTGCATCTTTCCAAATTGCTTGAATGGAAGACGCTCATAAGAATCTAAAACTGGGGATGATAATTCTGTCAACATGTTGAAAACTATAGCCACTTTACCTCTGAATTTCCATTATACTGTATGCCTTAGTCAACTTTTTTTCCCCCCTCTCTCTTTCTCCCCCCCCCCCCCCTTGCTCTCTCTCCATAGATTTCTTTATTTTCTCATGCCTCTTCCACGTCATCCTCTCTATATCCATCGCCGCTCCATATTTATTATCTGACGGGACAGCTGAGCTAGACAGGCCGTGTGATCAGCACAGAAGTTGATCTCCCTGCGTTAAAGAGCGTGCAGAACTTGTAATTCAAGACATGCATACAGGAAAAGCGGCATGCACAAACAGCGTCAGTGGGAGTCTCTCAGTGACACAGCATATTATTTTTTGAGCTATATGATGACACTCAATTTTCCGTTGATGCCCAAAGGGCGCGACGTGGCGACCTCACTGACATCAATCTATCCTCCTAATTTTCAATCTTAACTTAACCCTCATTCCACTCTCTTTGGAAGGACTTCTTTTTGTGTCTCTTGACTTCCTCCTTCAAGCTGGCATTTCCTGACATGGCGCCACAGTTACATTCTCTCTCATATCACACCACACTGGGGAATGAGCGAGTGTAGTCATGGGATCAATACCCTGGCTAAAACATCTACCAGATGCTTGGGGCTTATAGAAAAGTTGAGTAGGATTTGACAGAGACTGACTCAAACTTAAAGGGATTGTTGTACAATGTTAAATATGAGATGCTCGGCCCGACGTGTTATCAGTGTCTGTGATATGGTGTTATATTGAAGCCCTGAAAAAATCAGAGAGGCGATCGGCTTGTAAAAGTCATGGGGTTCCTGACTGACCTAACGGCTTATAATTATCATTGCAACATGAGCTAAATCGAGGATTTTTTTTAAAGGATCTAAGACAAAGTTACTGGATCCCTTTAATGTCATGAGGTTATCAATCATGAAAGAACTCAAACTCTGAGTCTGCATGTCACAACGATCAGTAACATGTTCCTATCTACTGTAGATTTCATAGACGGGAAACGCATTTCTTATATGCATCGTAAAAATCATCATCATCATAACCAGCAGCACTACTATCATCATCTTCATCATCATCATCATCATCATCATCACCATGTTCATCATCATCATCTTCATCATCGTTATCGACATCATTATCATCACCATCATCATCATCATCTGCAAAAACATGACTAGTAATCTGTCCCGAGACAGGTTCAGTAACCCGACCATCTTTTCCACCAGCAAAGTGATTCCATCTTGAACATGATGAACTTTGAATGATTTGACCAAAGAGATACTTTGATTTGACCATTACATGCATGAATGTCCAAGATGATGCACACATCCCAAAATAACCACCCATCCTTCTCCATGGACAGGTCCTGTTTTCTACCGAGTCTAAAATCTTTGCTTTTAAGTTTAAACAGTATTGGCCTGTTCACATATACTGCAATAAACTGGAGCAATTCTTTTGTGTTCTAAATGAATGGCCAGTAGGAATTAAAAAAGTAGCTGCATACAATAATTGTCCTATGCATTCTCAATTATATCTGTGTTATAAGATACAAAAAAGAGAGGTGCAGTATGCTTAAAGATAAAGTTGAGTTCTGGTCATGCAATTGCATTGTGAAAGAAACGTTGTGGAATCGATTAGAAAAGGTTGATCATCTAGCATATAAGTACTGCAAGGTTCCGGAATTATCAAAATGATAAGATATTTGGCACAGTCCTTATAAAGTTACAAGCACTGTACACAGAAAGATGTATATGGGACTACACGAACATGTGGCGTAGAATCTGTCCCGATTTTTATGCTGTTACATGCCATATTTAGAATATTAAGGCATTTGAAGAGTCATGCTTTTAGGGAACATTTTTAATCTGATGTTCTTCCACACTTGCATAATAAGAATGATAACGCTCACAAAATATTTTTCACCTATTCCCAGAACTCAACCTTCTCTTTAAGTACGTTTAAAAACACTGTGGTGACGCACTATACCACAGCATATATATGTGAACAAGCCTGAAATGTACTCACACTCCTAAGGAACCATACTTGAGCGCTTAATCAGCTGGGACGCACGTCCTCGTTAATGTTTGATATGTCATACTTCATCAACAGATGGTGATAGCCTTATCCTACACCTCCATCTCCCAACGAAGACATAGTACATCTACACACCCCTAATCTCTCAACACATGGTACTAATTATTTTGCCATCTCCCATTACATAGTACATACTGACACTCATCTCCCAACATAAAAAACATACTAATGCTTATCTCCCCAGACATACTGTAGCACATACTAACTCCCAATCTCCCAAAATATAGTTCATGTACATATCCAGATGTGCTTTTCCTAAACTTACTTGTCAAAACTTAATTAGGCTACCTCATTCACACGTAACAGTTATTCATAATAACCTTATGCATTATTCATAATAACCTTACGCATTATTTATAATAACCTTATGCATTATTCATAATAACTTATTTATTATTCATAATAACCTTATGTATTATTCATAAAACCTTATGCATTATTCATAATAAGCTTAAGTATTACAAATGAATGTGTACATGAGCTGTGTTAAAGAGTACTTCATGTTGCAAAGGATTTTACGTTGCACAGACATATGGCTTTGACTCCTATTCGGCTGTGATCAGCCGAAATTAGGAACAAGGAGACTTTGCATGACTATTTTTCAAAACCCTGATGCTACACTTATTCACAAAGGCAATTTATGAATAAAGTATCACTTGACAGTTACTCCTTTCTTCGACTAAATCCCAAGGTCAAGAAGGATCCACTCGTTTTAAATAAAGCTACCAACATCAGGTGTGACCAACTCCTAACCCTTTGCCTATGGTAACCTGTTGGTTCCTGCTTTAAGTCTATTGGGAATGAGAGGATACATTAGTCAAAAGGTTAACCTTAAACCTTACCCTAAACTAAAAAACTAATTACAAACCTAACCTTAACCCTGTATCTTGTAAAGTCTGGAGAAATCCTCCCCTGACCCCCTTTTATTGTTGTTTAGTTTCCTTTTCTTTTCTTTTTCCCCTTTATATGTTTTTGTTATCTTCTCTCTATTTCACTTTCTCTTGTCTTATAGATAGTTTAAGTGTTTGTACTTTGCTTATTTTACTTAATTTATTGTTGTGTGCTTATAATATTTTGTATTTCTTTTTGTTTTGTTTTCATTCTGTAATGGGCGATCCAACTTCACAGGTTTTCGCAACCTTCATGGAAAACCCAGCATATAACCTTTGTAAACATAGTTGAAATTTACTGTTACTTTGTATATTTTATTTTTATATTGCGAAATAAAATTGAATTGAATTGAATTGAAATATTGGATCCTCACTCAAACTGATGATATCCCCAAACCCCTGGCAACCCTATGGGGTTAAACCTTTCCTTTATAACCAGCTGACCTTTCTTGGCGAAGTACCTATCACTCTCCTTCATTCCTATGATGAAGCCAGGATGTAACCAGATCACATTAAGATGGAAATGAAAAAAGTCAGAAGCCCAAGTGGGCAAGAATCGTTAATTTTCAACCGCAAGATAGGAGACCGTTTGGGTGCTAATTCCTAGCACTAGGTGCTGTAAAGCTAAAAACGTGATGTGAGAGAAGGGCCTGCCTTAATGGCTAACCCATGACATAAGAAACTGTTAATCAAAAGACGGGATCAGAAAATATAGCTGCACGCACCAAAGGTCCTACAAGTAATAATTCTTTTCCATTTGCTGAGTTAACAGGAATGGTATTTATCATTTGCCAGTCAGTCACTCAATAGTGTTTGACAGTGAAGTCCAGCAAGTAAACGGGTTTCCTTGCATAATTTGAATATTAGGACACTGCTAATGTTTAAATTTCACAGATGGGACATACATGACATATTCATAATTTCTGCAAAGTTTTACAGAATTTGATGTTGGCTGCAAAAGGGACATAGTATCTTTGAAGGTTTAACAACTTCATTTTCCAGGAAGTCCCTGCTGCAAGGGCATTGATCGGCACAGATACTCTGTTGTAAGAAAAAAAGGTGAGTAAGAAATGGGTATATCTTGATTTGAAACGGGTCATCTCAGATTTAACATCGTTAAATGATCCCCTTAAAGGCTTAACAACTTCATTCTCCAGGAAGTCCGTATTGAAAGGGCATTGATCGGCACAGATACTCTGTTGTAAGGGAAAAGGTGAGGAAGAAATGGGTATATCTAGATTTGAAACAGGTCTTAATGACCTTGTTAGTTGGTGCAGGGAGGTGGGAAGACATCTAAAAATACATTCTGTGCAGATATTGGGTGGTAGGGACGGTGGGTTTTAAAAGGATGAGGGTGACATGCAATATCACTTAATCTCTAGGGGAAAGTGGGGTGCAAGTTTAATAAGCTTTATAATGCCCTTCTTGCTCTTAGAGTCAGTTGATGAACCTGCTAAAATGATATTTTGCACAGATGCTCTGTAGTGAGAAAAAAGGGGAAATATCATTTGTTCAGAGGGGCATTAACTCTGTGTTAATGAATATGAGTTAATGCCTGTCTAGCTCCAAACGCTATTGTAATATGGAACAGGCCTTAGTATAACCGACCTTCTAACTCTAGCAAGTTGGTGCACCTGCAAAAAGGCCATTCCGCGCATACGTTCAGTGGTGATGAAAGTGGGCTGAAAAGGATGATGAAGAAAGGTGATATCTCTTAATCTTAGACAGGAGTAGGTGTGAGCTTTTTCATCCATAGCTTTAGGTCAGAAGGATATAAAGTGCATGTCCATGGAAGATGAGATTTAGGAAAATATAGATGGAGAGAGGGAGGGGGAGAGAGAGGGAGAAGAGAGAGAAATAGAGCAAGAGGGGTGGGGGAGAGAGGGGAGAGAGAGAGAGGGGGAGGGGAGGGGGAGAGAGGGAGAGAGAGAGAGGGGGGAGTCAAAGAGAGAGAAATTCTTTACTAAACCATATACACCATTTTGACTTCAAACATACAATGTCATGATTATTCTGTTGCTATTGTTACTACACAAGATTTTATAGGAAGATTTTACAACAAATATTAGCACACAGCATCATTGTTATTATATTCTGTTGCTATAGAAAGGCAACATGCACATTTCCCAAGGACATAACACAAATGAGACATAACACGTCAAGTATATTTATGGACTGAAACAGGAAGTTAAATGTCCTCAATATAGTCCATACATGAAACTGAATATATACAGAAATATATCCACATATTTCCTCTGTTCATTATTTCCATAAATTATTTTAGTACATCCTATTTTCAGTTCAATAAAGTGAATTTGACAAAAGTTTTAAAAAAATTGTACATATATGTAGTTTAATTTTTTTCTCATTCTGCACAAGACAGAAAGAATTTTGTTTGTACTTTCAATGGGAAGGGGGGGGGGACAATATATATCGTCGGCCTTATGCCAAAAGGGCCTTAACCCGATTTTGGGGGTTATTGAGTTATTAACATCACCTTGTAGATTTCATCATTCTCTTTAAAATGATGTGCTTCACTTGTTGAAATTCGATTTATTTATGAAGATAATTATGAATTTCAAAAGGGCCTTAACGCGTATCTCATCTTTTTCCTTACGCCAAAAGGGCCTTAACCTACACAGATGATCCATTTGCGTTAGGAGGGCCTTTCTGGCAAACCAAAGGTGTTGCGAAACAAGAAAATTTCCTTATGCCAAAAGGGCGCTAACTATGCGCGCGTACGCGCGCATAGTTACGCGCATAGTTACGCGTACGATAACGGCAGGTTAAGGCCCTTTTGGCATAACGCCGCGTAGGTTACGCCCCTTTTGGCATAATGCCGAGTAGGTTACGGCCCTTCTGGCATAAATACGCTACATTCAAGCCTCATGACAAAAAGGCCCTAACATGTTTTTTGGACATAGCATGTACAATTCTGAATATTTTATAACAAATTTAACACATTTCATGTAAAACTTAATAACTTAACACATTTATCGAAATTGGCTTCAAAAGCAAAAAAACGACCACAAACTTTTGATTATTAGAGAGGCCAAAACCTTTAAACGCGATTATCTCGGAATGGCCAAAAGCAGTTAAGGCCCTATTGGCATAAGGCCGACGATATATAGGGAGCCTTTTTGTAGTTTCATTACTGGTTAGGCAAGTTTAATGTTATGCTTTAAGGATCACTTGTGTGCATCCATCTTTCATAATTAGTTCTGCTGTGTTTGTGAACTAATCCCTCTAAAATTGGCATAACAAGCTAGTCTTGCCAACACATAACCTTTTTGTCTGTTTTGATCAACCAGGTCATAGTATTTTGATATACAGTGAAGACCACCCAATGGAGACAAGAAAAGTGGTCTTTATATATAGGTGGTCACTAACGCAGGTTTGACTGTAGGCTACATGAAGGAGATACAACAGTCCCCATTACCCCCCCCCCCCCCCCCAATCTGGAATGAAATACATGAATGAGCTGAGCATCTATAAAAATGAAGGGATAAAAACAATAAAGCAGGTTGGCACAGGGTTGATTTATATTCATTTGGAGTTGGCTTATAACACCACCAAATTAAAGACTTCAACTTAGTAATTTAATCGTTATCAGTGAATAGAAAGGACAACCACAGAGGAAAACACTTAGGCAACTCAGACCTTCCAAACAAACATGTATATACAAAGTAGACTGCAAGGAAATATATTGAACGTCTGAAAGTAAAGACTGTGCTGTGTGGCCTCAATTACTTAATGGGTTTCAATCAATGAATATTGCATGCGTTTATCCTTCCCAGCCACACCTAGAGAAAGCTAAATGATTGAATACCGCACAATGGATGCTGTGTGAACATAAACCGTTAGATTCTCAACCAAAAAAAGGTTGTTAGGGTTAAATTAGATTGTTAGTAAGCGCACGTCTCTTCCTACAGTTGGTTGGCAATACAAATCTAACGTTGACTTTCAAAATATGTTGATTAATTCAGAGGGGAAAAAGTAGCGTTATTAGATGTACCTGATGGCTCTCGTGAACACAAGGTCAAAAGAATACATGAATCTATAAATACTATCAACTGATCTTTTGTTAGAATAGTCTAAACACATTGTAATAATAATAATTACAGTGCTTATATAGCGCCTAATACTTACTTTGTCAGAAGTCTCTAAGCGCTCTACAATATTCTATTGCTGACGAGATCTGATAAATAACAATACTCGTCCACACATTTAATGTCGTGGAAAATAGTTTCATATGTCCACAAATGCAGTCTGTTTTCTTTATTAGAGAGCCTAAAGAAACTTGCATTTTTTATACATCTGATGAAATGATAAATCTCCATATAATATGGTTTCTGCAATATACAGCTTTAATTATTTCATGGTGAAGAGATTGCAAGGCAGATAAGATTGCAAAGCAGACAACATAATCTGTGTTCACAGACACGCTTGCCAATGTATTGCATTATTGGGCACCATAAGACCTAGCTTGCCCACTAGCAAGCAATCATGATGTGACTGCAACACAGTCAAATGCAATCATGATTTGATCCCACATGATAGGATGTGATCATGATGCAATCACATTCAATAGGGTGCCATTATTGATTGCACAAATTTGGGATGCAATCATGATGCAATCACACACAATGGGATGCTAGCACAATAAAATCCCATATTAAGATGCAATCATGATGCAATCCCACATGGTAGGATGTGATCATGATGCAATCACATTCAATTGCGTGCAATCATGATGAAATCACACATAGGATGTGCATGATGCCACAACACGCAATGCAATGGAACAGCGAAAAATCACATACGAAAGGATGCAATCATGATGCTATCATAATGGAATTCCATGATACAGAATGCAATCATGATGCAGACACAGACAATGGGATGCACATGTAATCATGATGTGATTCATACATAGAATTTAAATGCAACTTGGCAGGCAACAATAAAGCATGACATCACAGATGACATCATCTAATATTTGTGTACGGTTCTAGGCTTTAAAGTAGATATATCAAAAGCATTCCTTACTTTCAAACTCAAGCACTAAAATGCACCTGGTAGCTCAGAAAGTCACAATCAATACTATAGTATTGCTTGATATAAAGTAGACACCCTTACACCAAGTCATACAATATTCTATGGAATAATACTTGCGTGACACAGTGTGAGAGTGTCTACTTTATTTCAAGCAATACTTTAGGACACCCTTTGGCTTTTATATAAGATTACATGGCACCATACATGTCCATCAGGCTGTGTTTGTCTCTCTACTAAAGAGACGTATTAGTTCCTTCATTTTCAAAATCTGTTAACCTTCCAGAAAAATCAAGGAGTAGGGAATTATAACCTTCAAAATTTGCCAGGCAATGTGACATTCATGTTTTATTCATGCAATCTTCAGGCTTTGTAAGCTTTTCTTAGAAATGACACCCAACTCAGGCCAGTATGAGAAAACAAATCCCTGTCTTCCTGCATGACATATCATCTGTCTGGAACTAAAAGGGCTTTAACTCTATCAAAATATAAGTTAACTCCCTTCTTGCTCCAACAGATGATATCACCTGCATTTTCCCGCTGCTATGTTTTCTAAAGATTGATTTCTGAACGTTTTTCTTCCCCTACAAAATGAGGACATTTCCTATAGTATTACAACCACATAACCAAGTTGCCAATTTGAGATAGATATTTGATAACACAATAAACTCCTAAACGATTCTCATCATGTTCTATGATACTTCTCAAAGACTCACATACACATCTCCACATTTCGTCTCCTGGCTGGCAGAAGGGCGTTAGCTCGAATTCCAGGTAAACAATGAAGCGCTAAGCAGAAAACTGACTTATTTCCGAGAGAAAAAATTGTGGCAGTGTTCTACTATAATATTTCTATTAGTCTTTTTAGTTTTGAACCAATTTTCGGGACAGAAAGCAGTTTAAATATAAAACAAATCTTTAAATGAGAACGCCCTTCTGCCAGCCGGGCGACGATTTGTTTGCACTTTGGGGAAACCTTCGCAAAAATCGAAACATGCTTTAAAGGTTGGATTTCTCTTTAAATGGATCTCTTACTACCTTTTTATACTGTATTTTTAAGACAACAACAAAGGTGGACCTACACCATATACAAATCTAAAAACCCTGTTTCACAAGAGCTGATGTAAAATACCACACCATTCAATCAGAGCAAAAAGTAGAGAAAAAAACATCAATACCTCAGACAAAATTACCCATGACTTACAAAATAGTTGACATTTTCACTAATTCTACAGAGGGAATACCAATAAATGTTATTTTTCACGCGGTCTGACGTCAACAACTCTCATCCACGCCGCATCTCCTCTCGGTTTACAGCTGTGGTTTGGTGCAGCCGGTAAATAGAGTTTGCTGGCAGAGATGGGGGTGAAAGTAGGAGTCCGTTTACAAACTTTAAAGGTGTAGTCGAGTTCTGGTCATGCGATTGCATTGTGAAAGAAACGTTGTTGAATCAATTAAAAAAGGTTGATCATCTAGCATATAGTATTGGTGTGTACTGCAAGATTCTGGAATCATCAAAATGATACAAAATTTGACCCAGTCTTGGTAAAGTTAAAAGCACTGTACACAGAAAGATGTATAAGGGACTACACAAACACGTTGAGAAAAAATCCATCCCGATTCTTATGATGTTACATGCCATATTTAGAATATTTAGAATGTTAAGGCATTAAAAGAGCCATTCTTTTCAGGGAGCATTTTTTAGCTGATGTTCTTCCACATTTGAATAATAACAATAACAACGTTCACAAATTATTTTTCGCCTCTTCCTAAAACTCAACCTTCTCTTTAAAGGGGTAGTCTACCCTGTGGCTTGGAAGCCTGCTCCGCTTCACATTATTGGATCGGGTTACATAAGAGATTGAAAGGAAATAAGCAAGGTGCAAAATCATTGATTGATGTTTCTAAAGATCACTTTCAATCTTGAATTGGACTTTGAATTAGGCAACATGATGAATTGTTGTATATTTAGTTTAGGAATAACAAGAAAAATGGAGACATGTTGTCTTTAAAGGCATCATTTAACAATGTTAAATCTGAGATACACAGCCCTACGTGTTATCAGTGTCTGTGATATGGTGTAATATTGAAGCCCTTTAAAAAAAAATGCGCTTCAAAATGATCAAGAAGTGCCTCAAAAAAGTAAAAATCTTTGAGTTTCACCATACTCATTTTCCCCAATAGACTGTTGTGTTATAAAAAACGTTAGGCAAACACAAAATTTGGTTTCAATTTCCAATCATAATATCTTGATAATAATCAGACAGGCGATCGGCTTGTAAAAGTCATGGGGTTCCTGACTGACCTAAAGGCTTATAATTATCATTGCAGCATGAGCTAAATCAAGGATTTTATTCCAGAATCTGAGACAAGGTTACCTGATCCTTTTAAAAGGCGTCTATTGCTCAAGTTCTAGTTGAATTCATTAATTTCAAATATATTGTAAGCATAGACACATGTATACAAGTCATTCCTTTACAACCTAATAAAGAGAAAGACATAGCAGATGTCAATAATCATACATGGAATGGAGGGTACCATAAAAGACCAGAGTGGTCTGGTCAGATTGACCAATGGTGATTTGGAAATATCTTTGACCAATTATCTTCACATCTTCATTAGATTTCTTTTTAAAATTTTCACCAAAAAAGAAGAACTCTTAAAAAATCCAATTAAAATAACATATAACATATTACTGAAAGCTCATCAAAACAAGATATGGTATTCAACCCCAACCTAAAATTCCAAATGAAAATACAGTGATTTCTGTTCATTTATATATTATATTTAAATACTTACTTTAAATATTTATCTACAAACAGGGAAAACCCCTTTAAAATGCAAATCATTTTTTGCAATTTTAAATCAATGCTATAATACTACACACTGCTCTGTACATGGGGAATATGGGCTTTTATTGGAAAACAATTAATTCATCAATCTATGCAATAAGATTGTAACCTTGGTATTTCAAAATGACTAAATCCCCAAATTAGTTTTTGATTTTGGCGAGGGGGGAGGATGGAAAGCAAAAGATATCATCTTTTATCAATGTACTGAATGCTGAAAACATAAACTTGATTTAATCATCTTTTAATCTGTGGGAGAATTGGATCTGTTTTAAAGTAGGACATGATTTTGTAGGACTTGAGTTTTGTTTTGTCATTGATAAACAAATATTCTTTTACAAATTTTTAAGTTAAAAGTAAATTAATTATTGTCTTACAAATGAAGTATGCATGACTTACTAGAGCTGCTGCTATTCTCTTTAAAAATAGAAGAAGACAACAAAAATAACTATGGTTTATATATGTTGTGCATCATAAATAACTGTGTGTAACTAATACCTGACACACACATTATACCATCCAATAATCAGAGAAACACAGAAACACAACCTGTTGCAAATGAATAAGCCAGTTCATAGTTGCAGTCTGAGCATGAGCATATAAAGCTCATTGCAGACAAAATTGTGAAATACACGGAGACAAAATACTAATTCATCTTAAAAGCTTAAATTAAATTGTTTTTCTGTCTGTTCTTGTTTTGGTGGGTTTTTTTTTTTGTGTGTGTTGTGTTTGCGAATACATTGCAAGAAATTATACAGGTTGGTACGAATATGACAGTTGGTATGAAAAAAATCTTGAATATGAACTTTAAAATTGTAATTCAAAACCTATTTCTCTTTGGGAAATGACTAATCACAGAAACCCTGCTTAAATTGTAGTAAAAATGCACCAGCATACATGTAGCTGTGAGTAACTTTTGAATCTAAGATACAAGATTTATTCAATCTCTCCTGAGACTACAATGTGATGTATTTTAACAAAGTCAGATTTATCTCTGTCTTTTATGACTCACATTGATGATCTCTTTGTCCATTTCATTCTTTCTCTCTCTCTCTCTCTCTCTCTCTCTCTCTCTCTCTCTCTCTCTCTCCCTCCCCCTTTTTCCCTTCCTTCTCCTACCCCTCTCTCCCCATCCTTCTCCTACCCCTCTCCACCCTCCCCATTCCCTCTTCATCTCTCTCTCTTTCTCTCTCTCTCCCCATCCTTCTCCCACCCCTCTCCATCCTCCCCATCTCCTCTCCATCCTCCCCCTCTACCCCCAACTCCCTCTCGCTCTCTGTCTCTCTCCCTCCCCTCTCTCCCCCCCCCCCCCTCTCTCCCCTTCCTTCTCCTACCCCTCTCCATCCTCCCCTTCTACCCGAACTCCCTCTTGCTCTCTCTCTCTTTCTCTCTATCTCTCCCCTCTCTCCCCATCCTTCTCCCACCCCTCTCCATCCTCCCCATCTCCTCTCCATCCTCCCCCTCTACCCCCAACTCCCTCTCGCTCTCTGTCTCTCTCCCTCCCCTCTCTCCCCTTCCTTCTCCTACCCCTCTCCATCCTCCCCTTCTACCCGAACTCCCTCTTGCTCTCTCTCTCTCCCTCCCCTCTCTCCCCTTCCTTCTCCTACCCCTCTCCATCCTCCCCTTCTACCCCATCTTCCTCTTGCTCTCTCTCTCCCTCCCCTCTCTCCCCTTCCTTCTCCTACCCCTCTCCATCCTCCCCTTCTACCCCATCTCCCTCTTGCTCTCTCTCTCCCTCCACTCTCTCCCCTTCCTTCTCCTACCGGCCCTCTCCATCCTCCCCATCTCCTCTCCATCCTCCCCTCTACAACCATCTCCCTCTCCCTCTCTCTCTCCACCTCCACTGCTCATTTTCCCTCCATGAGACTGAGCTACCCGTCAAATCAATTAGGCTGAACAAGCAGAGACAGACCCATGAAAGGCTAGAGACACAAGTATTCCTTATCTTCTCCGAGTCACTTAATAAATGACGACAGCTCAAAAGGAACGCCATTTCACTGGGCCTTCGTCTAGTGAGAGACAGAGGCACTTGCTCCTCAGCATCTGCCTCTCTATCTCTGCTTCTCTTTCTCCTAAAAAACACATTTCTTAAAGTAGCAGAATTAATAATTAAAAACTAATATTAATTAGCGTCAATTGATAATTAATAGAGGATGAAAACTAATGCCATTTCCCTTCATCGTATACAATGATAGGAATTTCTCTGCAATATCTTATTCTCTTTTCCTGAAAGTCACATAGCATAATTATTATTGTATTAATTGATATAAGTAATTTCCAACCGCTTTCTCCTATAACAGAGTAATGACAGATTAAAATGATTATCACACCCTTGTCATACAACACGCAAGCAGTTTCTCTGCAAAAGTTTTATTTTTATTTTCCTAAAGATTCAGAATTACTGATTATTATTTATAAATGACTAGCAACGCATACCAACTATATCCTGAAACAGAAAAGCAGTTTCTTTCAATACCAAATTATTTTTCTCCTTACAGCCTCTTTTCTTAAAGTAACAGAATTAATGATAAATGTTGATTTCTTATTGACCCCTCAAGATAGCAGCTTCTAGGTAATTTTGTTTTTCTGAAACCTGACTTTCTCAAGAAAAAATAATTATTTATTTCAACAATTTAAAGTTAAAAAGCAATGACAGTTTGAACGCAACGAAATATCATTGATTCTTCATATATTAGCAGTTGTGGAGCAACATCTGTGTCTATTTATCAAGAATGCTGCAATTCTATAAATATGGGTAGTTACACATTTTATTAATTAAAGTTAACAAACAAATTGATGGCTTTAAAGCAACGCCATATCATTATCACCTCTTTCTGCATGTGTAAGCCTTCCACAATATAAATTTTCACAAAAAGTAGAACCATTAATTAATGCAAAATACAGTCAATAAATAACGGCTAAAGAGCAATGGTTTGTTGTTACAATATCCTGTACTATCACAGCCTTTCTGCAATATCTTGTTTTCTCTCCTTATTTCTGAAAACAGAAATATTAACTTTAATTTAAGATAATATCGAAGACAGCTCAAAAGGAACACCATCATCCTTTGGGAACAGCATCTTTTGTGCCAGATATTTACTCTCTTTCTCACAAAAACTGCATTTTTAAAGAAGAGGAATTATTAATCAAGTTCTAGAGGGTGAGATTGCTAGGCAGCAGGGTGGGCTGATTTCTTCTATCAACAAGATGTCCGAGTACATTAGTCAAGCTTCATACGATCAAAGCAACAAAGAAAAAGAGCATTGCCTATCTGTAGTATTATCTGTATAGTGTTTACTCACGTTCTGTACGGGTTACAGCCATTTCAGGTCCAATTAAAATGTATGGAACTTGCTTAGATATAAAAATAACAAGGCATCTTGATATTACCTGCTTCTTTACATAAAAGGAAATTTTACACTCAGAGTTCTGTATATTTTGAATGAGGAAAGTCTAGTAAAATGTATCATGATTTTTGAAACACTTCGAAATGGAAACTGTTGCATTGACATACAGAAGCATGAATTATGTATGAGTATGTGTAATGTTTTATGACATAATCATTTTACCACAATAGATACACAATTAATTGGAAAATTCATTTATTATACTTTTTTCATCATTCATTTATTTAATATGTTCATGTGTAGTTTTCACCCTGATGCTCGACAAAAAATGTTGTGATTGGTCAAAAGATTTCTAAAACCATGTGTAAAAATGCTTGGATCATCACATTTAAAATACCAAATTCATAAACGCACAATTAGCATCATCTCTACTCCATGCGGAGTATTCCTACTTTATGGTCACCGTGGGGGAATATGGCAATGACCATCATAAAAACTTGTGTCATCCTACCCGGTCCCATTTTTCTCCTGGGTATGGAGTGGCAAATGTAGATAAATGCCTTCCAAAAGGACATTAGTGCCGAGTTGGAATCAAACCCACGACCTTTGCATTTCAAGTCAAGTGCTTAAACCACTCGACTACGACACCTCTACGTGTAATGGTACATGATACATGCATGAAGCAGTAAACTACTTCTTTTATAATGTGTATGCAACTACTGTACATGTACATGTATGAATGATAACTGCACACGACAAAGATCCTACACATGTACATTAATGTAAGTGTGCGTATTCTTATATCAGAAACAGAATGTGAAACATATCACATTTCCATCATAACCATGACAATCATGCTACAGTTTACCACATCATACCTGTATGTGGCTTAATGATTAAGTATTTTCAAGACTATACCAACAGTCCTTTTCAGGACAGCAAACCCTCAAGAAAGATTACAGAGAGTCCTTTTCAGGACTCCTCAATCCTCCCTCTCTCTCTCACATGATGCACCCGCAAGCCTACTGCAGAGTTACAAGTAGTTATGATAATTCTAGAAAGGCCAGTACAAGCTTTGCTGTACATTTCAATAATTAGGCATGCTAGTTTATCCCCTTTCATCCCCCTTCCCTCCCTCCCTTATTCCTTTCCTTCCTTTTACAGAAATGGGATCTTCCACTTGATGATCAATCATGTGCTCAATTTTCGAATGTAATTATACATGTCGGCATGCCTACGTTTATCCACAATTAATGGAGCCTAAACACATACCAATTCTTCAGAAGCACATTACCAATTCCCAAAACTGCGATCAGATCTTTTTATGGGATATTTACGACACCACTGGGCAACACTAAAACACCAGGCATTTCTAAAGCGAGGAAAGGGTCGGGGAGAGCCTAAAAGAATTTGGCGTTTACTCTTCTGCTTCATCCTATGCAAACTGTTGACCAGTTTTTCTTAAAACCTTTTTAGACTAAAGAAATTAATATAAACCTCTTAAAGAAACATGTTTGAAGGATCAAAATATATAGAGTGAAAGGGGCATAGACACTGGACAACAATATCATTATTTGGAATAGGACCCTAATACTCTATAAATTTTTCATTTTTAAAATGCTCCAACATGCATATCCCTAAACATCGTTTCATTATATGTTTCATGATCCAACTAGGAAAATATAGGGTTTCCATCTAGCCATGCAATGAACTTAAATAATCTGAACAACAGGGGGGGGGGGTAAAGCAAGGAAACGGGCCAGAGAAGAGCGGCTATCCATCTTGCCGTGGAAAGATGGATCAGGGACTATCAGTGAATGCCTGACTTGGTTTTTGATTACTACAAATTTTCCTAAACAATATGGAGAACTATTAGACCTTTTTTTTCTTCAACCCACATATCTCCTCGTAGTGGACGGTCTAAAAATGTGTGAGTTTGTTATTTTATCATTGTTAAATCTAAATTCATACTCAATCATGTTCATTCTTTAAACATTCTTTTTCAAGAACAAGCATTTAAGATGATTGAATGAAAAGCATAATAAAAGTAACCAATCAGAACTGAATTTGTGAATATGTACATTAGCCACCATTAGAAATGGATGACAAAGTGCATCATTTATTCTACAGTGGAGAATAAACAATCTCCACCTAAAAAAAGTAAACCCTTATATTATATCAATATTTATTTTGAGCCTGCTACATATAATGTACTGAAAAAAAAAAAAAAAAGTAAAACATTAATGCAGTCCAAAGGTACATTGAGCCCTTAGAATTGCACCGAAGCCCAGTCACTATTTTAAAGCCTCTCTGCACTAGTTTGACATGGAGGGATTGGACCTCCCTGCGAGGTCACTGGCAGGTGGTTATCTCATCAAATCAGCTCTCGATTAACATAAGAAAAGAGGATCATGGGGGACCAATGGTCACTGATGGGCATTGTTTGCTATATAGAGGGCGCAAGTATCTATAAGTAGTGCAGTGGGGCTTTAGAGGTTATTTGTTTGATGAATATCCACTTCTCCGAGCTTATCTTATTAATATGAGTATGATTAACTCATGCTCTCTGTAACCTTTGTATTATGTCTGTATGTGTTTTGTCTGCTATGTCTCCAACTGGACAAATATATTTGCTATGTAAAGTACAAAAGTCAAATTTCTATGATCTACTTAAGAAATTCCTCTCATAACTTATCATTCTAGACAACCGATTATAACAGGTGTTGAAATATAAAAACACTTTTTATTAACATGCATGCCCTATCTATATTTCAAGCCTAGTATTGTATTTCTTAGAGAGAGAAAAAACTGTCAAAGCTTACTTTGTTCACCATTCATGGACCAAAAATATCAAATGAAGAAATTAAATAATCTTTAGGTATCTCTGAGAAAGCGAGAGAGAGAGAGAGAGGGGGGGGGGGGGTGAGAGAAAAGACATGATTCTTCCTTTAACAAATTATGCCCAATTTAACTCTTGATAAAACCTCTTAGAAGTATGTTAAATATCTTCTGGAATGAAATAATCTATTCATAATAAATATATTACCATGTCAAGCGCGACGAGACTTCATGAGTATAACAGGCTATGAATAGAATAAAAAATAAATCCTTTCCTACAGTTTAAACATAGAAGGAAAAAAAAGAGTTCAATGAAAATGAGTGAGAAATTTACATTGAAAGGCAGAGCCAGGGAAGAAAAAAAGAGATGTTGAATGATAGACAGACAAAGAGAGAGAAGGAAAGAGAAGGAAAGGAAAGAAAGAGGCAGACAGAGAGAGAAATGTGTCAAAGAGAAAAGGAGAAAGATAGACAGATTCAGAAAGCCTTTCTTAACTTGCACCACAGTTTGCATTTGTTTAGCCTCATTACTTCAATTTACGCATGCCTGACTACAGATTGAAACAATTAATCACACGACATTTTAAAAACTTACCTGCATATCAAATAAAAGTCAATTACCACGGTTACGATTGAACATGCTCATGCATGCCAAAGTAGTCAGGCAGAAGTTTGTTGAAAGAAACACTAGGGACTGTCTTCCGGCAATTTACTCGATTGCACATTTATTTTCCCCTCCATAAAAACTCCACGTTCTGACTACCGACGATTCAAGCAATAACCTATTGCTATACGATACTTAATTTGAAAATATGAATTAGGAATTTTCAGCACGGTATGCCTTCGAAATAAGAAATCACACTAGCAGCGGAAGTGTAACTGGCAATACGCGGTAAATCTGTCCCAAAAAGCGAATACAAATTCGCTGCTCAATCATGCAGCCATGCAACACAAACAATATGTGAAATCTCAAATCGTGGCACATGTTAAAACAAGCTTAATTTTTTTTTTTTTAATTATTATTATTTTTAAATTTAAAAGAAAAAAAATCCCCAAAAACAGAATATTCTGGATTATTTGTAAGGGTTGGCAGATATGATAACCTATTGCTATACGATACTTAATTATATGATTACGATTTGATTTATTCTGAACATTGTCAAATATTGTATAGCGAAAAACACATGTCTGAACATCCTTTTGAACAAAGACCAAATAACGAATCAGAATCTCATCCTATTCTGAAAGTTGTATTGTACCAGGCGAGGCGGGGCCGGGCGGGGCCGGGCCGGGCCGGGCGGGGCATACAATGAGCGCACACTGAAGATAGGCGTCAAGTCAACTGACATCAGCAAAACTAGGGTTTTTTTTAATGCGTTTCTATAAACGTTTTATCTAGTACCGGTATATATGACCTTTCCACTACTGTACATGACGTTCCTAAAAACGATGTTTCATTATACAAGCTTCGTATCATCCATTTAGTCTGAACAGACCGTCACTTTCCTTTTGCATTCAGCGATAAGTGTCAGTCTTTGGCAATGCGAAGAATGAAATTACTCAAGCACAAAACCAATTTCACACCATGTTTGATTCTGATTATAAAACTTTAACTTTAAAAAAACTAACTAGCTTTTCCTAGAGCTATGAAAAATGTTAGCATTTATGCATTTTTACCATTTTATGTCTACTATTTATTGACCTAAATATTCTTATCATCGATGTACACTTGTCAAGAACTTGAATTGACATCTTATACCTCGTTCAGATATGAAGCTGCCTTTGAGTGTGGCAAATGTAGATCAATGTCTTGCCAAAGGAAAGTGCAGCGGCGGGACTCGAGCCGCGGACCTTGTGATCGACAGTCCGGTGACATATCCATTCGACCACAACACCTCTACGAAATGCATTGCTAAAGGATAAATGCCAAGCCAGGGCTCGACCCCACAACCTTTGCATTTCCAGTCAAATGATTATACCATGATTACACAAATCAACTTTATACAATAAACATACTTTCATAAAAATCTAAAATTCATACAGACATGTGCAATATATCAAAATTACCTGAGATCGAGCCAGAAAAACTCTCAAATGACATTCATGTTAGGAAAAAAAGCAGTCATTCTTTAAAATGACAGGACTCAAACTTCCAATAACATTATATTTCAGGTTTACAATTACAGCATTTTTCATATAGATCACTTTTAATCTTTGTTTCTCTGATCAAGAGCAGCTGAATGAATCATATATGAGCTTCAGCTTTCCACCACAAAATATCATGCCTCCAAAATATTACTTCAGACCTACAAAAAGCCCACATCACGTTCTGCCATCCAGCCAATCCAAAAATCAATTTTATTGATGTTAGAGATTTAATAATAATCCAACGTCTTCAACAGTAAGTATTTCTCCTCAGTCTTCAGCAGACAGCAGATTCAGCGTTATTATTGATATCAAGTTTGGAGGGACTATTTTGTTGTTGTCTTGGATGTATAGAAGATGAGACAGAAGAGGGATATATGTTGTGAAAAATCATAATTCTTTCTCAAAATATATTGTTCAATTAAACTCTTATCTTCAAAGCCTAAATATAAAACATGGTATTCTGCCTACATGTATACAGAGATGACTTACCGGTACTCCTAAATGCTATTACAAATGAAACCAATTAAATATTTTAAAACAATTTCAACATTAATGATACCAGATCTACCAGTACATTGAAGGAAATAAACACATAAAACTACGATAGTATCTAATATTAAACCAATGGTCAGATTACATTTTTGTAATAACTTGTGGTGTCCTGTTGCAACTACACATGTGTAATAATTAGAATACAATTCCAATATTCCCATTGTCTAATATCATATGACTTCTAAATATCTCTCTCTCTCTCTCTCTCTCTCTTTCCCTTCTTCCCACCCCCCCCCCCCCCCCCCCCCCCCCCGGTCTCTCTCCTTCTCTCTCTCTCTTTCTCTCTTTCCCTTCTTCCCACCCCCCCCCCCCCCCCGTCTCTCTCCTTCTCTCTCTCTCTTTCTCTCTCTCTCTCTCTGTCACTCTCTATCTATTTTTTTATTTTATGTACACATGTAGATCTACATGTATCATTTAATCTGTACTCCCGCCTGTTTGTATATCTGTCCAAGTTTATCTTTCTGTCTCTTCCCTCTCTCTTGACCCCCCCCCCCCTCTTTTTTCTCTCTCTCTCTCTCCCTCCTTCCCACCCCTCTCATTCTGTCCATCTCTCTTTCTCTCCTCTGCAAACATACATCTATCATATATTTTTATTATATACATGTACATGATTCCTATTTTTTCCACATCCCTGTTGGTAGTCCATTACGTGATTCAATATGAACATTCTGATAATTTTTAAAAGGGGAAACTCATTCAGTATCTAATAATATACAGTGTACCTCATAAGAGCAGATAATTGGTCCATTAACAGGTAAATCGATACATTAATTATTTACGGCAATATAATGACTGTGAATTCAATCAACAGCATGACACAGGTCACGGTTGACACAATCAATTATTGCTGTCCAACACTCCAGATAAAATCAGACAAATTGATCCAATACAATACATGTAACTCAGAAGAAAATCATTGCATTCATTACTAATGGTATATAATGGCCCGACTCGATCAACCTCACGACACAGTTTACGCTTGACACTATCAATATTTGGTGTAATCATGAACCTCCAATCCATCCAGTCAACACAACCAACATACATGTATGAATTGACCTAGTCCCATTTTCACAATTAATCTACATGTAGAATGTACACAAGTTAGTTTAAATATACCACAGTCCACAGCCCTCATCTAAAGGTGTAGCTACAGGGGGGGGGGGCATAGGGGCATGTGCCCTTTTCCAGTCTAAAAAGTTTAAATCTTTAAGAGAAAAAAATGGTAATTTACACCTTTTCCTGACCATTTCTGAGTGAACCACATCCACTATACTTGATATCAACACGAGCTACCATTTCAGGAAGGTATATATGTTGGTTAGGTTTCCTAGAATGGCTTTCATCAACTTTCTTATCCAATGACGTAGTGGAATAGCTAGAGGACACAGAGAGGGGATACAGGAGGGCACATATCAGCCCCCCCCCCCTCCCCCATTGCACGGCCCAACAGAAAGGGGGGGGGGGAGAGAGACGAAGATACAAAGGGAATATGAAAAGAATGTGATACAATCCCCATACATACCCTCCTCTTAATCCATGACACTGTTATTTCATCCACTAAGTAAGACTGGTGCCGGCCCCGCCCAAATCCCCACATTATGCCGACGCCCCTTCAATGTTTGGACCCGTGATATGCCAGGGATGCCAAATGCATCCCTGCAAAACAGTAACACTTCAGTTTTTCATGGTGCACCACTAAAAAGTTTTTGTATGCAAAAAAAAATTTATATTCGAGAATGGGTTCAAGGTCTTGGATTTGATGATCCTCTGTATAAAAAAACTGGGCATTCATACATTTGTAAATAATCTAGCAAACGCAGTATAACAATTGTCTGCTTATAGAGCCAAACGTGTGTCAACTAGATGTGTTTATGAGTTGCACTCTTCTGGCTTCAAAAAGACAATTTATACATGTAGGTTAGGAGACGGCAATGTTTTGTTTTGGGGTTGTGGAGTACTGAAGATATGAATTAGGTTCCATAAGGGGGAGGCAAAAGCTTGTGCACCCCAGTTCCCTCCCACAAAATTTTCAACTTGCTGTACATACATCATTCAGCCAGAGAATAATCAATGTATGGAAAGAGAATAATCAATGTGTGGAATGGTCTTCCAGGCGATGTTGTGGAGAGTACCACTATCAATCGTTTCAAATCTGGACTTGAGAAATGGTGGAAAGATGCCCCAGATAAATATGATGACAACCCCAACCAAAGAAAACCATGGATAGGAACAACAGTCTAAAGACTGAATAATCCTGGATCAAGTGAGTTACAAGTGAGTTAAGTGAGTATATATGCTACTGTCACAAATCATTCACAATTGCATGAGTATGTGACAGTCAAGGAGATGTAACAAAAAATACTAGACAAATGTGTGATTAACTTACCTTCAAATGTTATCCATGAACAACCCGTACAGGATATCACACAAGATGGCTTCACTCTATGCGGTTGTGTTGATATATAGTCCCTTATAATGTGCTGGTATTCCCCCTGTGAGAGAAATAGAAAGAGAAACCGGATAAAATACAAATATGTTAAAAGCTATGTTTACACGGGACCACTGTAGTTTTAAAGATGAAGTTGAGTTCTGGTCATGCGATTGCATTGTGAAAGAAACGTTGTGGAATCGATCAGAAAAGGTTGATCATCTAGCATGGTGTGTACTGCAAGGTTCTGGAATCATCAAAATGATAAGAAATTTGGCCCAGTCTTGGTAAAGTTACAAGCACTGTACACAGAAAGATGTATATGGGACTATGCACACGTGCGCGACACATGCGTTATATCTATCAGGTCCAAATATATATAATAATGTACCAAATATATCAATTAGTAGGCGGTTTCTCGGCAAAATTTGTATGATCACGTATTAGTCAAAACATATTCTTTCACATGATTGGTAATAAGAGCTTCCATTTCATTTTTTGAGAGGGGGGGGGGCATTTTCAAAACTGGTCTTCACCTTTAATACAAGATATACCACAAAGTTTCATGACCACAATCTTCACTTTAGGTTTGCAGACTATTGTGTACAAACTATTAATAGAATGCCTGAAGCATGAGGAAATGTCAAGTTGACTGAAACGAAAATATGTAAACTGTGCTAACAAAACCTTTTATGAAAATCCACCGTACGCGAAATTGTCACTTGTGTTGTAACAAAGCCTAGGCACAGAGTATCCTTGTGTGGTATCGAACTAAAAGTATTTGCACTCACACAAAAATTAATCAATTGAATTTTACTTGTCCAATGTCAAAAAAGTGTACATATAACAAATATCAACTGCATTTCTATTTCCTGCATAACACAACTAATAGTACACAGATCTGGGGTCAATGCCCTTACAAGTTTCATTCTGCTTACAAATTACAGCAAATGCTTCAGAAGATTTGTGTTTTTGCTGGATAATCACATAGTTTTTACGGTTATAAGTAACAAGAATGTTTCTAAAGTTTGCTACAAGACAGAAAAGGTCTACAACCAGTTTTAATTAACATTTATAAAAATTAAAAGTACATTATAACCCAAGCTAGCATGATTTAAAGAGATGGTTGAGTTCCAGGAATAATATGTGGCCGTTATCATTGTTATTATGCAAGTGTGAAAGAACATCACATAAAAAATGTTCCCTGAAAAGCATGGCTCTTCAAATGACTTAATATTCTAAATATGGCACGTAACATCATAAAAATCGAGACAGATTTTTATGCCACGTACATGTTTGTGTAGTCCCATCTTAATCTTTCTGTGTGCAGTGCTTATAACTTTACCAAGACTAGCTGGGCCAAATTTCTTATCATTTTGATGATTCCAGAACCTTGCAGTACACACCAATACTTATGCTAGATGATCAACCTTTTCTGATCGATTTCACAACATTTCCTTCAATTTGCAATCGCATGACCCGGGGCCTGTTTCACAAAGCCTTTTTTCAATGACAAATAACAAAAATCAGTGACAAATCTGCTGATAACCAATCAGAAGCAAGGATTTCAGTAACTTATAACAAAAACTGTCATTTGTCACTGATGACAACTTTTGTGAAACACCCCCCCCCCCCCCCCCCCCCTCCCAGAACTCAACTTTATCTGGATCAAGAGGCGCATCTTCATCATCTCGAGATTGCCAAAAAGCTCGCTATTTCTGAGTTGGGAAATAATCCCAAAGTTACAAATCGCGTCTTCATCAGCTCGAGATTCGACCTCGAAACTTGAAACTCGACCTTGAGAAATTAGCTCAAGATATTTTGCCCAGCGTTTGCCGCATAGTGCCAGTCTTCAGTCTGGTGAAGACGCACCGGACAAATAGCTGGATATTTTGCCAAATAGTGGGATATTTCGCAAACTATCCCAAGATATCTTGGGATGACAGTCCAGACCAAATATCCCGCTAATTGCAACTTTGGGCTGATGAAGACGCAAATTAGCTGGATAGTTTGCGATCGGGATAGTTCAAATAGCAAGATGTTTGGCAATCTCGAGCTAGTGAAGACAGGCCTAAGGAGATAGCAAACACTCTGGACTATATACATCCAGACTCAACCTCATTTCCCAGTGAGTGAACCCTAGTTTTTAAGTTTATATTCATAATGTGAAATGTTATATATTGCATGTTTGTTTCCTTGTTTTATTTGTTTGTCTGTTTATTTGTTATAATCATGTATGTATTGTTAAGTTGTACGATACAGCTATTTCCTCATTTGTGTTGACCCCTTGTTCTCATAATTTGTTTTTGTCTAACATTGCTCTGTATTGATTTTTGCTGATATAGCTCTATTGTGTACTGTATAGATTTTATGTATGTTGTTTTTATTGGTAGTGAAATAAAGACTGAACTGAACTGAATATGAAAGGAGAATCTTGATTGATTTCAACCCATTGCTTGAAGCATCCTAACCCAGAATATTAGTCTGACCGTATCGGATAGAACCCTCTACCGAAGTGAGCATGAAAACAGTTTGAGACTTGATTTCCAATCGCTTCATGTTTCCTATTCCATTCTGACCAGAGGAAGTATTCAGGAACATTAAACCCAAGACCAATCACCTGAGAGGGAATGCTACATAATCTGCGATAATTAAAGGGTAGAAATGTAAATCTAGCTTCCCGCAAAGCCTAAAGTCAATACCACAAACCGGTTCAAATGAATAAGATTGTTGAAGTGATGATACCACAATAGGGTTCAAACGAATAGGATCGTTGAAGTGAGAGAAATCAGTCCTGACAATCAGTCTTGTAACTGCACCACAATCGATAGCAAGTTGCTATTTTCACTCTATTAAATTTTGCACAGAAAACCAAGAAGCAATCAAGCAATTGTGTTGTAACGTTTCTAATCTTTGATTTCAGGCAGAAACTGAACCAGGAAAATTGTTATGTGCCGTTAGTAGAGAAAAATTGGTTGAAGCATTCCGCAACATTCTCATACTTTTAACTTCTCCAGTTTGTATCAATGTCATATTGAGAAGAAGATAATCTAGGCAAATCAAGTTTCTAGTCAATACTTTAGCTGTTCATTTAGAATGACCTTGAAATACCGAACTAAGCAAAATACGGGCATTAAAACCCCAGTCACATCGCCAAAAAACACAACTCAAAACTGTTTGTAATACCAACCGATTCTTGGCCATGCAGCATTATAGCATATTTTGTTAATTCTGTTGTTGGACTGCCATCAGTCTCGTCGGTCTCTTCGGTTTGACTGAGGTTGTAAATGAGCTACATGTTAAAACAATTTTTGTAATGTAATCAAATTTAATGCATAAACTAAAGTGCCATGTGAGAAATTATTTCATTCACCTGTTACAAATAGTTGTTGTCAATAGTCAGAATGTGAATTGCGTACTTCAATTGTTGCTAGGTAGACCAAACAATATGGCTTGTCTAGACTAACAACACGGAATGTATGCAATTAACATTCTGACTATTGATATACGAATTATTCATAACTGGTGAATCAAATAATTTGTAACATGGCACTTAACAAATATATATACATTAAATTTCATTATATTACGAAAATGGGCTATTTAAAATAACTGTAGATAAAATTATATGATATTAACATGACCTGAACGGTTTAAGATTTAATTGTGGTATGACACACGTTTCCGATTGATTCTCGTCTGATTATCACCAGCTTAGTATCCAACAGGTTAAAGAGCAATGTTCCCTAAAGCATTTGATGTTTCAAATCTCCCGACAATTTCCTTCAAAGGAACTGCCTCTGAGAAACACGCCAGTCTTAAGAAACTAAACCCAAGTCTAAGAAAAGAACCAACCATATATGGCATGACAAATCACAAGAGATATGAGCATTGAAATAGAAGGTTGAGTGAAGGTGAAGGTGAAGAAACAAAATGGTGTAGAAACAAAATTTTGAGCTCTCTCTCTCTCTCTTTCAGTTTCAGACAGTTTCTTTCACAATGGTATCACATTGACTAGAACTTGACTTTTATCTTAAAGATGGCTGAGGAGTGCTTCATCTTACATCCAATTTGTACGATCGAGTCCTCAGGAATTAGCCTTGAATCCCACAATGCCTCAGCAAACATTGTATCACTTAGACTTAGGTTTCTAACGAAGATGGATGAGGATAGGAGAGCTGTAGAGGAGGCTGACAGGTGACTGCAGGGGCCTGTTTCATAAAACTTTTTATCTATGACAAATGATTTATAAATTTACTCTCAGCCAATCAGATGACACGATTTCAGTAGCTTATAACAGTAGCTTGTAACTTGTTATTGATATCAAGTTTTATGAAACAGGGCCCAGGTCTACACTAAGAGAACCATCTGGGGTGACAAAACACTCGCCTCTAGGTCTGAAATCAGACTAAGCAATTGCACCTGCTACATATGCAGTCACGTCACCGAAAAGCAAGAAATCTTTAATCTAACTGTAAAACACATCGCTGCCCCCCAACCAGCCCCCCAGCATTCCCTAGCATGGTCTACCTTTTACGATTAATTGCAGTTGTCCCGATTCACCGTCCGTGCCGACCCACTCGTGCATACGGGGGAGGGGAGAGATTCCGACATATGCCTCTGACCGTTGGCCTCTCTACAACTACATAATCCAGAGGACTGCGCATTATTGATGTTCATGGCTCGGTGCCGTGAAATTCAATCAGCGCGACTCATCTGCCACGAGGAATCAATTAGCACAACAACTGGTCGAAGATGGAGTGTTTAGCAAAGGGGGACAGTGAGGGGGGTGTTCAACATGAGATGGGCTCCTTAGCAAACTATCATCAATTACTGTCAAAGCTAGGAGACATCCTCTGTAACAAACAATGAAGCACCGTAAGCGGCGCATGCTTCATGCCCTTCGAATCACTTGCCCATGCAATGACTTCGGGCAAGCAAGTGTTGATCTAACAAAGCTATCAAAGATCTTCTCAATTTAGTTATGCAAAGTAGGGCATATAACTATGATCATGCGCTAACAGTGAGTTCTAATAGGGTTTGATCCATCCCCATCAATAATCGTATTAGTGAAACAAATTTACTACTGTCTATGAAATAGATTACGCTTTGACATGTAATTAGGCAATGCGGGATGATTGATATCTCTGTCAGTCACCAGAGCATGTAGATTTGTCAGCAGTATTCGCCATGTTTATAGTGAGCTGCCAATTTGAAGAACCAGAATCCTTACTAAGCCACAAGTTTACAAACATGATTCACAAGTAAGATATCACATCACTACTGAATCTCGTCTGTCCCACAAGCTTAATCGTGAACCACTCAGTTCATTGGATTCAAATGTATTCCTTACAATGCTATCCATACATTTAGTACATATTATGTTGGGTAGAAGTCTTACCAGACCATTTGTGAAAACGTGCCCCTTTATTCATGAAATATCAGGTTAAAGGTAAAGGCCAGTTTTGGAAACGCCCCCCTCTCAAAAAATAAAATGGAAGCTTTTATTACCAATCATGTGAAAGAATATGTTTTGACTAATACGTGATGACGCAAATTTTGCCATGTAAACCGCCTACTAATTGATATATTTGGTAAAATATTATATCTATTTGGACCTGATAAATATCGTGCATGTGTCGCGTAGTCCCATATACATCTTTCAGTGTACAATGCTTGTAACTTTTCCAAGACTGGGCCAATTTTCTTATCATTTTGATGATTTCAGAACCTTGCAGTACACACCAATACTTAAATATTCCACAACGTTTCTTTCAATGCAATCGCATGACCATAACTCGTCTTTATCTTTAATGTTTGTGAAATAAAGCCCTCTCATCTACAAATGGTCTGGTCCAATTTACCTGACACTTTGTGAAAACCTGACCTACAGCAAATTCTACGAAAGGTCATGTCCTTAACATGTGCATCTTCACATGAGCTTCCGCTTTCGTTTCACGAAAGGTCATGTGACACCATCACGTGATGAATCGAAGTAAGCCGTAGGATTGCTCTCCACATAATTAGGCTTCTTCCCCAATAACTAGGCCTACCCGTAAATCTCTGTGTATAAGACGCACCTGTGTATAAGACGCACCCCTATTTGAGGGGCCAACTTTTAAAAAAATAAAA
The DNA here is from genome assembly GCA_035222895.1 of Strongylocentrotus droebachiensis. Classification (NCBI taxonomy): domain Eukaryota; kingdom Metazoa; phylum Echinodermata; class Echinoidea; order Camarodonta; family Strongylocentrotidae; genus Strongylocentrotus; species Strongylocentrotus droebachiensis. The sequence goes on from JAVYIG010007631.1 coordinate 29,312, forward strand.
AAGGTTTTTTTTTTTTGTACCCCTGTATAAGACGCAACCCCGACTTTCAAAAAAAAAATGGGCGGGGAAAAAGTGTGTCTTATACACAGAGATTTTACGGTACACGTAGATCCCAGTCCATTGATAGGACTATCAGTATAAGGAACTGGTCCACAAATCTGTCTTGAATATGGTGGGTAGCTGGTTTCAAAACAGAATTTCTCCAGCAAAACATCTTGCGTAAGGCAAGCTTCTACCAACCTTAAAGGTAATACAAAGTTTTGGGAAATTTTGAAAATTGGCTGGATAGTGATTCTTTACAATAGTGATATATTTGGATGCACCTGTAGATGTATTATAAGCACTAGAAAATTTAGCCTCTAAAACACTTCTGTTTTCGAGAAGAATTGAATATAACAATTTACCGGTGCTCCTGGTAAATTTTGATAAATTTCAAATAGCGCCTACGGCCATACAATGGTAGCTGCAACCATGGAAATCTACACACACAAAAACGGAACTAAGTATGGTGAGTAAAAATCGTAGCTCACTCATTCAGTCGAGAGAATATATCTAATAAATGCATTATTTTACACATTTATTGAATACACCACCTTTCTCTTAGTGAAATTTTACACACATATTTAAAACGAGTATGTGATCCGATTATTTTCTCGATGAGTCCTTTTACTCATTAAAGTACATGTAAGTACATATTGGATGAGTATTCACCAACTTTAGTGACCGAATGAGTAAAAATATTCACAAGTGTGTAAAGTGGCTTTTTGCTTCCTAATATGTCACAGACTCTTTATTCGTTGGATGAGTAAAAAAACCAACAACATCAGCCTCTTCGAAGCTGTACTCGTCTTAGGAGCTATCTTACTCTTTGCATGCGTGTAAATATTTTGCTGACGAATATTCGTACGCGTTCGTGATCGTACGTACGTACCCGATCGTCACGTTTTTAGCGGCCGACTAGCCACAGAATAATTGTAAGTAGATTTGATTTTTCTTAATTTTGAATCAGTTAGTAGTAAGGGGATCCCTTGAATTTTATTCAGACTTTTTCTAAAACAAGTTAAGGCTACCGATTAGATATAGAATCTAGATATAGTGCTGAAATTTTGAAGCTCTTCTTGTGTATGGAGTGCATGGCGAAGCACTTCCAATTTTACAGTGACAAACATACAAACTCACAATTAAACTTCATAATTCTCGTTCGAGAATTAATATGAGAACCCGCCGGCGCATGCAATTTTGCTTAGCGCGAAACACTAGGATTTCGTCGCACAGAATCCGTCGAAATCTCCGCAATCGGACGTTATTCGATTTATATTTGGACATACATTTGTTGATTGGACCTCGGTCTTTATTACTACACGTCAATTTTTTTACTTTTGTGAATCATCGTGGTGGTTTTTTAATCGTACTTCTCGACATGGAAATACATGGTTTTGACGCTACCGTGACCGGCACCACCGACAGCGGCAGAAAAAGGGCCGTAAGAACGGCGATATAACCTGACTGACTGAGTAATTGAAGCATTACTCACTAGTTGAGTTGGAGCGATTTACTCATAATATTAGGTTAAATAACTCACTTATTTAAAATACTCATTTGCCATGTCACTATAATGTCAAATTAACAAAACTCATTCCTGTGCGTTATTAAACTCAATTTAATGAGTTAATGCATTCACTTAAGTGTGTCACTATAGTGTCACTATAGTGTCAAAATTTATTTGCCTATTTGAGTAAGATTACCCAAATATTTCTTTGTGTGTATGTCGATCAGAAGCAAGGATTTCAGTAGCTTATAACACAAATTGTCATTTGTCACTGATGACAAGTCTTGTGAAACGCCCCCCTGGTGGAATTCATTCTTGTTGGCGTTGTTGGTGAAAGAGTGGCAGAGCCTTGTTCTAAAAATATTGAAGTAGAAATAACAAATGTTTCCTTACAAATAAAAATATCATCTGCTGAAGGCCAGAAAAGTATTAAGTTAATACAATGTAACTCTTTGTCAAAGTATACACCACTCTGGGTTTTGGCTATAACAGTTAACAACCAAATTATTTCATACTCTAGTTCATACTTGTTCATACTAGTTTTTTATATTAAATACAAGAATGAAAAGTGGACTGGTTGAATTAGGGCCTTTGGAGAATACTTCTAGATGAAAGCTTTAATATGTCATATTCTCAATAAACGATAAATGGGACATGTCAATTGTTCACATACTTCAAAATTTACAAAAATTTGGTGAGGGTATCGATACTTTAATTCTTAACTGTACATGCATGCAATGTGAACTACCTGCACTCCTGCAGCACTGAAAAGGTTAAGGCATTTTGCAATGAATTCAGTCCGGAACCTAATCTACTTTAGCCTATTTGCTCTGCTTGGTTTGGTGACTGTACATGTACTTGCATAAAGCATGGCATGTGAAGTGAATACACAAGAACATTGCTTCCGTCATGTATTCATAACTCAGCCATTAGGTGTAACGACGTTTAACGAACCAGCCCAAAATGGCATCAAAATCAGGACCAACATTTTCGGCATCGGGAGTTAATTCAGACAGCAATGCAGAATTTGCTTATGAAGTTCAACATGCCCATTCTGGTGATCCAACATTTGCTTTGGCACCAATTACATGTACTCCGGCATTTTTTCATCAAAAGTATAGGGTAAGGGTTGAGGTTTTTGCATGGGTTTTAGGTTAGATTTAGGGTAAGATGCTTCCCAGATATTATCTGTTTATGAGTGGAAATTACCAAATTTATTTTGAAAGAACTGATATAACATCATATAGCACTCAAGGAAAGATACATGTATCAGCCAAGATGACTATAAATAATCATCAAGATAGCTAGGCGTCCGCACCAACACTTCTATTGCACATTTTTTGGTGACACTTGCTCTGTGGTCAGTATCATACACTAACCTACTCCTGACATGGAGATGTAACTTAAAATATTGGCTTAACACTATACCGAACTCAAACCTGAACAGTTAACCTATCACAAAACAACAACGGCAAACTGACCCTAAACTCTATCTTTCTTTCGTTTTTTTTTTGGACTTGCAGCTGGAAAATAGATTTAAAGATTGCATGATCGCCCTTGTAATTATACAAACAAGTCAGAGAGAATCTTGGACCCAGCGGGAATTGAACCTGCCATCTACTGCTTGGTGGAAGCAAAAACCTCATCTCTCCTGACTTGTTCTTTAATACTCATCCGTCAGCCAATAGGATAACAGCTGACGTTAGCTGCGAATGTTAGGCTTTTGGGGGAAAATGTAAATTTTTGTAAAGTTCTATACCGACACCTATATCGTTGATACAATAAAGCCGAGGCAAATTCCCTAGAGTATATGCAAGATTAATGTAATAACGAACGCGTAGCGACACGTACAGTCCCATGCATGCATTCATGTGAAAGAAGTGATAGCAGAAGATTTAACATTCTGAATGTGAAGCTGTAGCAAACTTAATTGAAGCGTTGGCAATAACGAAGCTTGCAATAAATTAGTGGTTAATTGTCCCACTGTGGATCTGAAGTGTGAATGAATTTCTCTGACAAAAGTGCAGTGCTCCTTGATAATATAATTAATTCTATGACGCGAGTCTCCCCGGCGTGCTTCTCTAAACATTTAATTATTATGTGCTTGTAATTAGTTACACCATACACCAAGACAACATTATTGTTCTCCACCATTTAAAAAAAAAGCTGTCTTTGACAAGTGATTAGAATAAACTTAAAACCTAATGCATCCTAGATCTCATGTTTCTAAAGTGAAAAATTAAAAGGCCTCGATCGGATACAAGGAGAATCCTGGATCCACCATTAAAGGGATCCGGTATCAACTTTGTCTCACATTCTGAATCAAAATCCTTGATTTAGCTCATGCTGCACTGATAATTATAAACCTTTGGGTCAGTCAGGAACCCCATGACTTTTACAAGCCGATCGCCTGTCTGATTATCAAGATATTTATGATTGGAAATCAAAATCAAATTTTGCGTTAAAGGTTTTTATAACACTACAGTCTATTGGGGAAAATTAGTATAGTAAAACCGGTCACTCAAAGATTTTTACTTTTTTGAGGCACTTCTTGATCATTTTGAAGCGCGATCTTTGTTTAGGGCTTCAATATTACACCATACCACAGACACTGATAACTCGTAGGGCCGTGCATCTCAGATTTAACATTGTTAAATGATGCCATTAATAGTAGTTTGACATCTACAGGAGATAAACTATGATGTGGAGGTGACGAGGTGTGGAGGTGTCATGTTATAGTGGTTCATTCACTTGACTCTCAATCCAAGGGATGAGCATTCTAATCCCAGCCTGGCAATAATGCCTTTGGCAAGACATTTATCCACATTTTCCACTCTCCACCCAGGTGTTTAAGGGGTACCCGGTAGGATGAGAAAGTCGTTGTCAATTGCTCAGCATTGTGAGCATCGGTAAAATGGCACCTGGCTGGAATGCTCCCCAAGGAGTGGAGAATGTGCATGAATTGTTTGTGGGTAAGCCTAAATCTGGTAATAATATATCTGAAAGAACTTTTAATAATAGAGACATCGTTGATATATCAAGCCTTATATATATATATATAAACTCAGAATATTATTACTACCATTATGTTGTTCGCTCACTTCGAGAGGATTCTATGTCTTAACTAATGTACAAATTATAATTTTGGTCGTCAGTTCCTTCAATAATTCACTTGCAACTTACAAACAATATCATGAAATACATGAAAATCTAAATTTCATATTTTTCGACAAAAAAACACAAATATACTATATTTCTATAAAGCACTATCTTGTTTGCCTCATGCAAGATACATTCACTAAGGGCCCCTCGAGTTCTACTCCTGGCTGAATCATCTCGGCTAGAATGCATCATTTGAAGTGCACACAGATCAATAGGAATATAATAGTACAGATAATTTGTCCAAAATGTCTTGGAGTGTATTTGTCAAAGCACAAATTGCTTTTTGGATCGATCGGTACTATACTCTGGCTTGTATCAATATGATCCAACATGCAACTTGATACTACACAAGCCCCTGAGCAGTGGAACATGTTTTTAACTGTTTATCATGCCTGGACAAATAAAATCCTTACTTTTATCACTCTTAAAGCCCATGTCAAAAAAAAAATCCATTAGATTTTTTTGACGATAAATATCAAGATACTAGCAAACTAAAGCTGCTGTAATTTTTTTTTTTTTTAGTGGAAGATCAAACAAAGGAGAGGAAAAAACAATTGATATGCTTTTTTTATCTCCTCTCCTCTCCTCTCCTCTCTTCTTGGTCTCTTTCTTTCTCTATCTCTTTCCCACAATCTATTGCCTAATTCCCCTTTCCCCTTTCCCACAAATCTTTTGAGTCTTGAATCTCATAAAGTCCCTGGAAAATGTCAGTTGTGCCCACGTTATATCAACAAGCCCTAGGAAAATAATACACAAGAACTAGATCCATACAAATTAAGGGACTGATATACACATGGGCTGAAAGATATACGTCAGGAATATAGGAGGATGTATAAAACTAGATAAAAACATTGTTTTTTGGCTCCTCCAGTATACAGCAAGAAATCACCTACTATACTTTAGAAAGTAATCCACTCAACCCAGGTGAGGTAAATGGGTACCTGGCAGGAATTAATTGCTTGAAATACTAGAGCGTCGTATGGCAGCCGTGCTATAATGCCAGGGTAATAATTGGGAGCGCCAGGAGTGTCACGTATGACAGACATGAGCGCTATACAAGAATCCACTATTATTATTATTATTATTTTACTCCATGGGGACCTAAAACAACAATGTAATGTAGAAAGAATTGAAGGTATACCAAGCAGTTCAACCCAAACACATACACTGAAGGGCAATATAATTTAACACAGAATTAACACCTTTCTAATATAATTTAGCACAGAATTAACATTTTGCTAATAAAATTTAACACAGAATTAACACCTTTCTAATATAATTTAACACAGAATTAACATTTTGCTAATAAAATTTAACACAGAATTAACACCTTTCTAATATAATTTAACACAGAATTAACATTTTGCTAATAAAATTTAACACAGAATTAACACCTTTCTAATATAATTTAACACAGAATTAACATTTTGCTAATAAAATTTAACACATAATTAACACCTTTCTGGCTCTAAACAGATTGTTCCAATAGCAACATTGATTCATGCCATTTCTATAAGGCTGCTTGGAAATCAAAACAGGTGTTTTTCTTCTTCTGGCTCCTCACAAATGAAGAACAAAGATGCAGTAAAAATAATTTATCTTCCTTGCAATCAAATCATCTTCCTTGCATTCAATTCATCTTCCTTGCATTCAAATCATCTTCCTTGCAATCAAATCATCTTCCTTGCATTCAAATCATCTTCCTTGCAATCGAATCATCTTCCTTGCAATCGAATCATCTTCCTTGCATTCAAATCATCTTCCTTGCATTCAATTCATCTTCCTTGCATTCAATTCATCTTCCTTGCATTCAATTCATCTTCCGTGCATTCAATTCATCTTCCTTGCATTCAATTCATCTTCCTTGCATTTTATTTATTTATTTATTTATTTCTGATCTTTTGACAGGGTAGCCCATTCACCAGCAAGTAGTGGTCTTCCATGGGGCCCTGAATGAACATATTTACATCGTTTATAACATTTATACAGAACAGTTACAAAAATAATGCTCGTTTGCAAAATTAACATATATCATTAACCTAGTAAGCAGTAATGTCAATAGGAAAATATTAATTAAGTCGCAATTATGTGAATAAGACATGTAAATATTACAGAACATGCACGTAGTGTATGTACGGCTGAGCCATTCACAAATTACAACTTTGCATTCAATTCATCTTCCGTGCATTCAATTCATCTTCCTTGAAGATTTATTCGGCAATTCACACAAACTATAATGATGTAAATATGAGTGAACAAACATTAAAAGAATGTCAATATTAAATGCACAATCATCCTGGGGGTCCTCTGAGTGCATCAGTTGGCTGCCGGGGAAGAGGAAAGCAATCTTAATCACTGTAACCATAATGGTCCCTCTTTCATTATTTGAGAACCACAAGGGCATTAAGACATTAAACAGTAAACACAATGTCAAATTTTACTGAATGCTGACATCTTTCTGGCACTTGATCAGCAATCAATTTGTAATATTTAACTCAGGTTTACAAGTAGTGCCCTTCTGACAGAAGACAGTCTAAATACAGAACTTTGAAGAAGAAAATCCACCATATAAGACAACAAGCGAGGCTTCAACCGCCAAGCCTCAAAATTGGATTAATGTATTCAGGATGTTTTCCTTATATCTTGTGTTTTTTCTTGACTCTGTCATGCTCCTAGAAGAACGAGATGGAGGATAGTTGAGGAGAGCATCCCTGTCACTAGGCGCGTCTTCATCATCTCGAGATTAGCTCTAGATATTTTGCTCAGCGTTCGCGCATAGTGCGAGTTTTCAACCTGGTGAGGACGCACCGCACAAATAGCGGGATATTTTGCGAACTATCCCAAGATATCTTGGGATGATTATCCCGACCAAATATCCAGCTAATTGCAACTTCGGGCTGATGAAGACGCAAACTAACTGGATAATTTACGATCGGAATAGTTGAAATAGCGGGATATGTAGCAATCTTGAGCTGATGAAGACACGCCTCATGTCTGAGATGGGATGAAAGCTCCACATAACTACAGATGAGTGATAAAGGATGGAGAAAGATTGAGGAAAAGCTGCTCGGAAATTTCATCTCTTCTTTTTGGGAAGTGGGGATGGGGGGTTGATTCTTATTTGTTCAATTGATCTATTGATCAATTGCCATGATTTTTCTAGCAATATTATTCTTTTATCAGTATTCCATTTAAATACTACAAAAGAAAATTAAAACACAAAATGAATATATATTTGTACTTGCATGTCATTCCTAGATTTATTTCAAAATTATTTAACTAATCGTAAACAATTTGTAGTTGTCAATGGTAATGAATCTTATTTGAGTGCTGTAGGATGTGGAGTGCCCCAGGGATCCATTCTTGGTCCACTTTTATTTCTCATTTATATGAACGATATTTGTGCATCATCTCAAAAGTTGGAATATATTTTATATGCCGATGATACCAGTGTCTTTTTATCCGATAACAATATTGACAATTTGATTCTTGATTTTAATGATGAATTATTGAAAATAAATTCATGGTTGATCTCTAATAAATTAATTGTAAATACTAAAAAAACTCACTATATAATCTTTTCTAATATGTTTATCGATCGTGACACGTTGGTTGTTTCCTTAAATGATAATGTAATTAATCGTTGTAGCTCCCTGAAATTTTTAGGTGTAACAATTGACAGTAAATTATCTTGGAAGGAGCACATTGATGTTATCTGCACGAATATTTCTAAAGGTATAGGTATTTTAAATAAAATTAAACATTTTCCTTCAAATATTTTGATTATGATTTATAATGCCATTATATCTCCTTATTTTAATTATTGTAACCTTGCCTGGGGATCCTCAACTGATCATGCAATGAGAAGATTATTATGCTTACAAAAAAGAGCTATTCGTTTAGTCTTACATGCCGATTATTTTGCTCATACTAAACCTTTATTTCTAAAATTAAAACTTTTGAATGTCCTAGATCTTTGTAATTATAGTTTTGCAATATTTATGTACTTATGTTTTAATAATTTCATACCAATTAGTCTTTCCAGCAAATTTTGTCTTAATTCATATAATACTCGAAGTTCTTCTAATTTTCATTTAAATAAAATAAGATTAAATATAACTAAGAAATCAATATTTTTTAAAGGGCCACAATTGTGGAATAATATACCTCAAGATATAAAATCTAGTCCATCAATTAACGTTTTTAAAAGGAGATACAAATCATTTTTAATCCAACAAAATAAATAAAGATTGATTATGTACACGGTCTGGTTTTTGTTTTATTTTAGGCCCCCTCCCCCCCCCCCCCCCTCTCCTCTCCTCTATTTAGGCTTTTTTTTTTTTTTTTTTTTTTTTTTTTTTTTTTTTTTAATCACCTTCTCAAACAACAAAATAATATTGTATTATAATTTATTACTGTTTTGGTGGCAGCACCAATAAAGCCTTTGGCTTTCCTAGCTGTCTCCACATTCACATATATTTTTGTTGTTGTATTGTATTTTTTTATTGTTTCTCTTCAACTTGTACGCTATGTTTTGTATTTATATGTTTGTTATGATGTTTTTATGATGAATGAAATAAAGTTCAATTCAATTCAATTCCATGTATCATCCATTCATTTTGTAACTATCATGTATACATTGAGTTTTAAAAGTGTTTGGATACGGACAACAGACCAAAACTGCTTTAACTATTATTTCATGTTCAACTGACCCCATGAATTGAACTCACATGCTAAGTCTTCTAATCCATCATGTTAACATGGTACTACTGTGATCCTACATTTGCTCTGGTTACAAATGCTCCAGACTTTGCGATGTTTCATCAAAAGTATAGGGTTAGTGTTAAGGTTACAACTGGGTTTAAAGTTAAGTTTAGTCAGTAATTAATTGGGTTATAATTAGGTATAGTGTTGAGTCAAGGGCTGAGGCTAGTTATTTAGTCAGACAATGGTGCGCTCAGAGACACCCGTATTAAGCGCCTAATAAATGTTGTGTATTATTATTATTATTATTTGGTTATTGCAGGAAATTTCGCCTAGCAACTGCGACCAGAGCATGGGTTATAGGGTTGGTCAACCGGTAAGATAGACGATCTTCAGAAGTATCTTCTTTAGTGGTGGAGGGAACAACAAACCTCACCTGGATGGTGACGAAAGAGGAGGATGAGGATGGAGGATGGAAATAGATGCATTGCTTAGCAACAACCAAGAGGTATAGAATAGATGGTGGCACCAAGATGAGACCCTCAAGCCTGGGCGGCAGTTATGCAAGGGTACTTACACTTGCTTTTGAAGTAAAATGAGGTTGGATAAACATTTGTAATGAAAAGCAAGATACAGGATGAAGGCTGCATGTAAGGGTGGGGGCTGGGGCCCCTATCAAATGCATAATACCAGGCCTAAATTTGATGGACCCTCTGTCAAGCAGGACCCTACACTTGAAGTTTGAAGTTTATTAGTTACACATGATTTACATCAAAAAACTTTTCTTTTTTATACACAAGCGTATAAGCGCAGATTACACACAAAAATTAAAGATTTCAAATCAAGTATAATGTATGAAAAATAGGTACAAAGTTTCGAAATATATAGATATGACAGGCAATGTAAAATGTTATCAGCAACTGATCAGCATCGAGTGCACATGGGCCCCGTCAAATTATGGACCCCACAATGTTGACACTGTTACATGATTTGTGTGCAGACGGAAACTTAATAAATCCAGGCCCCTGATTAGAAATGATAGGGTGGAGCCCAGCTTGATTGATAACCAACCCTCATGCCTAATGCCTCATGTCTCATGCCCTTTACCTTTACGTGTATATATTAATAATGTCTCACTGACTACTATTCTTATACATACAAATTAACATTAAGATATCTATGCCCATAACAGAATTTCAAACAGAGTGAAAAACATCTATTCTAAAGGGGACACCTTGTTTGTATGTACAAAACAAATTACTCAAAAGCACTCATTTTGGCCTTAACTATTGAAGAATATTGGAGCTTCAAGAGCCTAGTCCTTGCAAAGTGTCTTAGAGCCAGCAATCAATTGCAATCTCGAGAGAAAAAAACGGTGAAGTCAATTTTATTTCAACTGCTTAAAGGCATCGTTTAACAATGTTAAATCTGAGATGCACGGCCCTACGTGCTATCAGTCTCTGTGATATGGTGTAATATTGAAGCCCTAAAAATCGCACTTCAAAATGATCAAGAAGTGCCTCAAAAAAGTAAAAATCTTTGAGTGACAGGTTTTACCATACTCATTTTCCCCAATAGACTGTAGTGTTATAAAAACCGTTGCAGGAGTGCAATTAATAGCTAACAAAAATTATCGCTGATGCTTGTCCTCTAGAAATTTCTCATTAGCATAAATCAATGAGGTTTCACCTACGATTTCCTATTTATTTTTAACATTAAAAACAAGAAAGCAATTTGGTCACAATTTATTGTTATAGTAAACAGGCAGAGTCTGACTGGGCCTTTATAAGTCTGAATGTGGCCAAAGTGAACATGGAATTTGATCAAAGAGATGAGTTAGGGCCTCTTGAAAATCAAAGACAAATCCAATCTGTTTTGGCATGTGAAATTCTTCAGAACCTGACGGCTCGAGGGGCTTTCTGACACACAGGGCTCTAATTAATATGTCTCTAATGTTGTTATCAGAGGTATCCTCAGTCAGTCTCTAATGTGCTTGGAAATCTAAGAAATGTGTAAGAGTAGGCCCTCTGAGGGTAAAGAAAGAAGAACCGTAGAGGTATGACAAGTAATACCTGGACAAGATAAAATACTAAATAGGAAAGAAGAAAGAAAGGAAGGATATTCAAAGGTGTTGAGGTAGGTTTGAAAGCAGTGATGAGGATTTGAATGCAAGGCAGATGATTTGAATGCAAGGAATATGATTTGAATGCAAGGAAGATGATTTGAATGCAAGGAAGATAATTTAAATGCAAGAAAGATGATTTAAATGCAAGGAAGATGAATTGATTGCAAGGAAGATGAATTGATTGCAAGGAAGATGATTTGAATGCAAGGAAGATGAATTGAATGCAAGGAAGATGATTTGAATGCAAGGAAGATGAATTGAATGCAAGGAATATGATTTGAATGCAAGGAAGATGAATTGAATGCAAGGAAGATGAATTGAATGCAAGGAAGATGAATTGAATGCAAGGAAGATGATTTGATTGCAAGGAAGATGAATTGAATGCAAGGAAGATAGTGTGAATGCAAAACAGATTGTATGAAATCAAGGGAAAAGTCTGGAGAGCAAGGAAGAGGATTTGAAAGTAATGAAAATTGTTGAATTTGAATACAAGAGGAAAGATTTGAAAGCAAGGATGAAGATTTCAAAGCAAAAATGATAATTTGAATGCAAGGAAGATTTGAAAGCAAGGAAGAAGGGTTGTATGAAACATGAGAGAACTGTCTCTCAGCTTGAAAGGAAGATGAAGGGGAGAGTAAGAAGAGAAAAAGGAAGATGGTAAGGAAGCGTGAGAATGGTAAGATATAATGAGAGGGTAAGAGAAGGAGAGAAGATGGACCTACTACCAGTAAAAGGTCCATTGAGATGGAGAGAGAAAAAAATAAAGCGAAAGAGATAGAGAAAGAAGACTGATCTGAAAAGTAATTGAAGCTTAGATCATTTATCAAGAGCCAATCGCAAAGGCATTCTCAATAAACCTCCACATGCTTATTACTGCTTGTCACTGTCACTTTGTGTTCTGTATCGGTTTAAAGTCATCTCCCTCTCCCTCTCCCTCTCTCTCTCTCTCTCTCTTTCTCTCTCTTTAATCGTTTTGATGATGGAGAATTGGGGTGCTGCAGAGGCACCTTTGAAATGCCCTAACTCCAAGTATGAAAGTCACAAAAATGTTAGGGTCCCTTATTTCATTAGGACGCACAATTGTCAGTGTTTTCAGTCCGTTTCAGAGGCACCTCAACATTAGTATGAAACATTGTCAAGTATTCTGAGTGCTCCACATTCAGAAACAGAGATAGAAGAGATGGAGGGGAGAGAGACGGAGTGGGGAGAGATGGAGGGGGAGACAGATGGGAGGGAGAGCGAGAGAGAGAGACAGAGGGGAAGAGAGAGACAGAGGGGAAGAGAGAGAGAGAGAGAGACGGAGGGGGAGAGGAGACAGAGAAAAGGGGACATTCTAGAGTCAGTGAGAGACTTCAAATAGAGAAAGAGACTGAGTGAGGGGGACAAGAGATATAATGGTGGAGAAGAGAAAGGGTGGATAGGGAGAAATGGAGAGATGGAGTGTAACAAAGGGAGAGAGATCAAAAGAGATAAAGAGAGAGAGGGGGCGAGAGAGGCACTCGAGGGACAACAAAATAAATCTTGACAGAGACAATGATCTAGGTCCTATTTTCTGCAAGATTGACTTTCATAGTGCGGACAGCTCAACAAACCATCTCAAGAAAGATTGAAGATAAAAGAAAATCTCTATAGATCAAATCTATCAGTTTATCTGCCAATTCTTATCTTCCCTGGGAATATTTTTCATGGGGGAAGGAAGACAAAATGTGGTGACACTAATTTTACATACTTGCTATTTCAAAAAAAGCAAGACTCAGTTGCTTATCCACATATTTTAACTTTGCTTTCAGATATATAGCATTCTGCGGCTTGTAAACTGAATTAGTGAAATTACTTTTCGCAGTATTCTTACTCAAATTTGCACCAATATGTATTTCTATTTAAAATATTTTCATGGGGGAAGGGAGCCGAAATGTGAATTACCGGTAGTGAAATTACTTTTCGCAGTATTCTTATTCAATTTTGCACCAATATGTATTTCTATTTTAAATATTGAGTTAATTTTCATTGCATGCTTTCTTTGATGTATATAATTTATATGCATGCTTATTACTGCTTGTCACTGTCACTTTTTATTCTGTATCGGTTTAAAGTCATCTCCCTCTCCCTCTCTCTCTCTCTCTCTAATCTTTTTGATGCTGGAGAATTGGGGTGCTGCAGAGGCACATTTGAAATGCCCTTACTCCAAGTATGAAAGTCACAAAAATGTAAGGGTCCCTTATTTCATTAAGACGCACAATTGTCAGTGTTTTCAGTCTGTTTCAGAGGCACCTCAACATTAGTATGAAACATTGTCAAGTATTCTGAGTGCTCCACATTCAGAAACAGAGATAGAAGAGAGAGAGGGGAGAGAGACAGTGGGGGAGAGAAGGAGAAGAGGGAAAGGAGGGGGAGGTGCAAAATTGAATAAGAATACTGCGAAAAGTAATTTCACTACCGGTAATTCACATTTCGGCTCCCTTCCCGCATGAAAATATTGATATATAATTTATATGCATTTATCTAGACAAGGGTGCTTAACGGACACAAGCGCCATATAATGAGAGTTTTTTTTTTTAGCGTGTCACATGCTGTTGCATACATGGAGTTATTTAGTCATATACCAGCATTTCTGCCAACCTCTGTATTTCATCTTGAAAATGATATCAAAAATAATCCCATAATCAGAATCAAGGATCATACAACATGATATAAAATAGAACCTACAAGTGGCATAGCAAGAGTATAGCTATTGAAGGGGCAATCTCCAATGGGGGGAGGGGGAGTGGAACCAGTCTACCACTGATTAGGAGCGGGTGTACATGGGCTCTATCATTTTCCTTTTCTCCTCCTTTTCCAATTTCTCTCTCTCTCTCTCCTCATCTCTCTTTTTCATCTCTTTCATTCTTTTTCCTTTTTTAAAATAAATTTGATGGGTGACATCATGCCTCCCTGTGCCCTTTGTAACTACGCCAATGTTACAAACCATGATGTTTCGTAAACAGGATCTTTGGTTAATAATCCTGTATAGGGCATTAGAGCTATACAATATCTATCACATGACGCTCAGCCAGTCCAGAAATTCATTTTCAAATGAGTTCACTAGCCTAAACATTAATTTGTGTGTGTGTTATGTAAATAAAGATAAATGTAAGCAAGAGCAAACGCCAGTTACTACACTGCATCTAGGAAAACCCCAATAGAACTGGGAATTTTTTGTCATCTAAAAAATGTCAAAAATGTCCAAAAGAATCGATGGACAACTATGGATAAAATTAAAGATGTACTATAAAAATAGCTTTACTGTTACTTACATATCATGCAACAATCGAAACAGGGGTCTACAACTATAAAGATGCCACTTCAGAATATGCAAGCAATATTTTCTGTATGAAGCTGTACAATATACCTCTTACAATAAATGCATAACGTCAACTTTTCCAATTATTGCACAACACTCCAAATTCTTTTAAAAAGAAATTTATAGGTGCCCCTCCCACTCATCTCATTTCCCCAAAATCCAATTGTTCTTTACCCCACCCCTGGCCTTTCACTTAGATTCTCATGTTTGACATATGATATCAAATTGAGAGGCATCGGACAAGAATTATTGCCGAGGGAAAAAGTGCAGGACGTAAGGATGAACTTTCGGAGTATGACATTTTGACAGAAAATTATGCCAGCAATTCTTTTGATCCTTAGTGATTTATATATTACTTCTCAGACTAGACATGATCTTCGAGCAGCCCAACAAAAGAAAGAGAGGGAGGGAGAAGGTATAGAGAATTAAGCCAATCTAGCATGTGCTGACATTTAAACAGTCATTTGAACCCAATTTTGTGCAGAAAGTCAATTATTATCAGTATCGGTCAAACCCAGAGATGTTTGAAAGATTACAGATACATGTACATATGGAGGGGTCAGTGATACAAAGACGTAACTCCATTTTGGCCATTTTGAGAAAAAGTGGTTTAAAGATAGAGGTCCCCTTGGGCCTTATAAGGAGTTAAGTCTATGTTTCACTAGCCATTGACTTCAATGTTGGGTGAAGTTAGGTCTTTGTGTTTCCTGGAAATCCCACATTTTTCTGAACATTTTTATATACTCATTTTAGCAAAATATGGAGTTACGTCTTTGTGTCACTGAACCCTCTATATGTGACCTACTGACCGATTATTGAAGTGCAGCCCTCAATGCCAAGGCCTTCTAATGCCTTGTTCATATATATCCTAGTACAAATAACCCTAAATTCATGGACGTCATCATAAAAAAAAAAAAACTTGCCAAAGAATGGTACTAGGCTCGACTAGCACTTGTGCTAACTTCTAGTTCCCATTAACTAGAAGTTAGCACAAGTGCTAGTCGAGCCTAGTACCATTCTATGGTTTTCTTTGAAGGCGTCACTGTGCAACACCCTCTAACAGTGACTAACGGTAAATTGTCCCAACCATTTTTTAATTTTCCCAACCGTTTTTCCTTGAAAATAAGACATACTGTAAGACAGGCTTTAAAAACAAAATTCAACACTTAAATGTCTAGGAACAGTATATAGAGCCAATTCATTGCTTTGTGATGATTTACATTCATCTAAAATGTAATTAAATTGAAATAATATAGTTGGAAATCATCATAATGATGGGAAATTGACAAACGACACTACGACACAGAAACAGGTATATGGGACTATTTTCACATTGTGTATATATATATATATATATAGTTTTTCAAATATATTTGGCAATTCAAGTGAATATCAAGATTAATACTTTTTATTTCATGGGTGATTGACTCTCTAATATTCTCCAAAATAGGAATTTTTTAAGAAAATGAGAAAGCTTACAAATTATTTTCACCTTCATGAGCAACCGACCTCCTCTTTAACAGATGCCCCAAATACAGAAAAACAATCAGGGCGCTAAGAGGCTTGCCATACTGCTCTCTTTGAAGGTGCCGACCAGGGCGTTATTAGAAAATGGCATCAGGTATCCGGCTAGCTATCAAAGTGATTCTCATTCAATCATAACATTGTTCCTGCCAATCTCAGATTCTCGGTGAGCCTTTGTCAATTCACTTACTTTTGTTGTGTGAAATTCATGCAGGCAAAGTCCATCAAAAAGATTGCTGTGCTTTTGTAAAACAGCGTTGAAATATAATTCAAAGGATTTTGTGTATTTTATCCCCCCCCCCCCCCCCCCAAGCTGGCAAAAAAAATAACGATGGATTTCCTTGATTAAAAGCAATAAGCTACTGTGAAATAGTAGGGGGACATTGTATAATGTGAAATCTTGACAAGGTTAGAGGATAATTTTTGATTATATAAAATCCTTCTGCATCTGCAAAAAAATGTGAAATGCTTTTCCAATTATAATCTTTGCTTGAAGTGCACTCTATGTTGTACAGATTCATCACAGACATCAGTTTCCAAACATCCCTCCCCCCTCTGACATTCTGTCTTTGCTACAATATCCCTTTTGCTTCCACAGAGAGGCAATCACTTTTCCAAAACACAATCTTTTCACATTTTTTTTTAGTTGAACTAATTCATCTGTTTTCCAAGATTTGCCCAACCTCAATTCCCCCCCCCCCTACCCCCATTATGGAATCCTAGTTGCACCTTAATTGTTATTATCATTTCTACTACAAATCCCTTCTTCATCTGAAAGATAAGAATCAAGATAAGAATCTTGTGTGTGGACGCCCTGGAATTTATACGATAATTCTTTATTCAACATTTCTTGTGTGTGGACGCCCTGTTCGCTATACGATGATTCTTTATAAGACGTTTCTTTATAGAGTTTAGGGATTAAAATTGTTGTGTGTGGACACGCTGATTGTTGAGCAGAATCATCCGATGTTCTCCCTTGCTCCGGATCACTCCCAACAAAAACATCATCAACCAAGGCACTGGGATGAAAAGGGATTACATTGTATCCTAGCAACAGGTTAGCTGCTAATCCCCCGAAAGGTCCTCCCCTCTTGTCTCTCACTCGTCTCTTACTGCATCAGATGAAATCTTCTAACCGGTACATGTTAAAACATCCCTAAAAGAATAATGCGCCCTTAGCCATGTCATCTGGCAGCCCTGCCATTTATCATTTTGCCTGTTTAAAGCCAGAAAGGCGTTAACTCATATACAGAGGATCCTTCTGGCTCTCAACAGATGATTTCATGGCTTGTTTAAAACTTCAGAAATGATGCAACAAACTTACAGCATTTTTTATGATGATGTCAAGTAAAATTTGCTTGACATTTCTGTATCTTATAACACAAAGCTCAGTGAATACGCACAGAAGTTCTTTGTCGCACGCAGATGGCATTCATTTTACATATTTAAACAAATCATGACTTTTGTTTTGTGGCAGTTAACTGAGCCGTGAGTGAACAAGCTATTAGTCTGTTGGTAACCCTAAGGGAGCTAAGTCTGTTTTGAAATATTCAAATGAATGACCTTCTGGCTCTGAGCAAACAGTTTTACTTCTTTATGGTGTTGTATGTTTGTTTGTTTGTTTATTGTCTGTCTGCTTGTTTGTTTGTTTGTCTCTCTGTCTGTCTGTCAGTCTGTCAGTCTCTTTCTCTCTCTCTGCCTGTGTTTGCTTGTTCATTCTGTCTGCTTGTTTTTTGTCTCTCTGTCTGTCTGTCAGTCTGTCAGTCTGTCTGTCTCTTTCTCTCTCTCTGCCTGTGTTTGCTTGTTCATTCTGTCTGCTTGTTTTTTGTCTCTCTGTCTGTCTGTCAGTCTGTCTGTCTGTCTGTCTCTTTCTCTCTGCCTGTGTTTGCTTGTTCATTCTGTCTGCTTGTTTTTTGTCTCTCTGTCTGTCTGTCAGTCTGTCAGTCTGTCTGTCTCTTTCTCTCTCTCTGCCTGTGTTTGCTTGTTCATTCTGTCTGCTTGTTTTTTGTCTCTCTGTCTGTCTGTCAGTCTGTCAGTCTGTCTGTCTCTTTCTCTCTCTCTGCCTGTGTTTGCTTGTTCATTCTGTCTGCTTGTTTTTTGTCTCTCTGTCTGTCTGTCAGTCTGTCTGTCTCTTTCTCTCTCTCTGCCTGTGTTTGCTTGTTCATTCTGTCTGCTTGTTTTTTGTCTCTCTGTCTGTCTGTCAGTCTGTCAGTATGTCTGTCTTTTTCTCTCTCTCTGCCTGTGTTTGCTTGTTCATTCTGTCTGCTTGTTTGTTTGTCTCTCTGTCTGTCTGCCTGTCTGTCTGTTTATCTTTCTGTGTGTTTGTTTGTTTATTTTTTATTATTGTCTGTTTGTCTCTCTGTCTGTCTGCCTAACTGTATGTATGTCTGTCTGTCTGCCTAACTGTATGTCTGTCTGTATGTCTGTCTGCCTGCCTAACTGTATGTCTGTCTGCCTGTCTGTCTGCCTGCCTGCCTGTCTGTCTGTTTATCTTTCTGTGTGTTTGTTTGTTTCTTTTTTGTTGTTTTCTGTATGGCCTTTACTCTAAATAGTGTAATTTATAAGCCACAAGGGTGCTTGCTTTGTGCTTTAAAAAATCTTGTTTGCAATTGTGTAGTACTAGTAGGAAGAGGTAAACCAGATTACAAATAAAAAGAAATACAGAATTCACAAAATTAAATTCCATCTTTTAGTCATTAATAATATTTATTTATAACTTATATAGCGCACACATTATACAACGTCTCTATGCGCTTCCAAAGAGCTTGGGAAATTATTACCCTAGCTTTAGCTCCAGCAGCTGTAATCAGTGCATCTCACTTGGGTCGAGTGTGGCATTTGAGAGTCTCAAAGTCCCACCTCCTATTGGACACCATAGGCCTGTCTTCATCAGCTCCAGATTGCCAAATATAATAAATAAATAATAAATAATAGTGGGTTCTTGTATAGCGCTCATGTCTGTAATACTCCAGCTATTTCAACTATCCCGATTGCAAATTATCCAGTTAGTTTGCGACTTCATCAGCCCGAAGTTGCAATTAGCGGGATATTTGGTCGGGATGATCATCCCGAGATATCTTGGGATAGTTGCAAAATATCCCTCTATTTGGCAAAATATCCCGCTATTTTGCTGGTGCGTCTTCACCAGCACGAAGGCTCGCACTATGCGGGAAAGCTTAACAAAATATCTCGAGCTAATTTCTCAAGGTTATGTTTCAAGTTTTGGGGTCGAATCTCGAGCTGATGAGGAGATGCCTATTGATTACAGTTTAGAGTGTACAGTAAACTTAGCAGCCTGGGGGATTAATAGGAGCACTACACGTTTGAAATTTGTCAGTCTAATTCCCTGCATTGTGACTTCATGCAACCTTTGAACGTGAAGTATGTTTACTGCATTAAACTGGGATACATTGTGACATTTTAATGATGAAGTGCACTGCCTAGAGGCGGTTATTATACAGTAGTCAGCATTTTAGCTACCGATTGCACCAATTATATTCCCCTTTCTGTCACAAAATAAATGAAACGGTTCTCCATAGTCTTTAAAATTGTCGTTGTGAATAAATTGTTTAGATGGGAGATTTGAAAGATATGAGTATCGATGTAAAAGTACATATGAGAAATAGTATAGAAGCAAATTTAAACATCATTTAAAAAGGAAAAGAAGGAAGGTCTACAGTACATGTACATGTGTCAGGTACATGTAAATCTCTGACACTCACTTTGGCATAATTATTACAAACAGTCCAGGTTCATAAGTTATTAAGTTTCTCTTCAAAGGGGCCGTAAAGGAAAATCCGCACATAACATTCTGATTTCTGAAACACTTGCACACATATCCACCACAATGCATGCAAAATGAGCCAGAAGCATGGCAAGTAGCCACACCAGGTGAAGAGAGGAATAAATTTGCAGATATGCAGCCCTGCTCCGGTCGTCACACGCAAAGGAGATGCCCATCTTTATGCAGAAATAGGTGAGGTAGTGCGAAAGGGAGACCAAAATCGATTGCCTCCTTACTTGGGTTTCGGAGGCATTTGATCTGGGTTAAATCGCTAAAAAATTCAGGGAAGCCTTATTTCAAGATGGAAGTGATAAATAAAGGAAAACTGGTTGTTGTTTTACATTGCAAGAAGTAAACTAGAGACTTTTATAGAGAGCATAAGTTTTTCTAATTTCTTTCCAATCTTTCTTTGTTCGTATATTTATGAGTCAGTGTTATTTTCAAATTATGCAAAGTTTTCTGGTTAAACAAACAGATTTATATACCTCACTTAAGTAATCCAGCCATCTGATTGGTCAAAATTGCATTCATAAACTTCAACTGTTCCTGTAAAATTCCCGGTAACCATGCTTAAAACATTTAATATTTTTAATAACCATGGTTATTAAAAAAATAGGTCAGTCTCCATGGTTACCTCATAGGTTTACATGTTAAAAAATGGTTTGAGCGATGGAGGATACCGTATGTGTGCGAATAATTGGTCGGTAATTTCAATACAATTGAATCTCGATCGATCTTACCGACAATTTTATCTTGCATTGTTGACATGAAGACGAAAATAAACTTCCAAAAACAAAAAAACAACATCTGCCGATAGATCTTGATCTAAGTTCGTGCCAATATGCATTGCAAAAGTAAAAGAAGAGTCCGTATATGGAGCTTTTGCGAAGCATTCATCACACGCGAAGCCGGTTTCAATCCATTTTAATGTATATATCGTACAAAACTGCCAGGCATGTTAATAGCGCGCGATGGCCGAGAGGTCTGAGGCGCTGACTTTAGATACATCACCTTTTGTACGCAAGAGTTCGAATCTCATCTTCGACCAAAAAAAAAAGTATTTTTTATTTTTTATTTTTTAGTCTATTTTTTTTCGGCATTTAAAAGTATTAATGACTGCTTTAATATTCGAGAAATAGTTGTTTTTATACGCTCTCGGGAAGGTTACAATTGGGCTATTCCCCTCGGCACGCCTCGGGTAATAGCACAATTCTAACCTTCCCTTGAGCGTATAAAAACAACTATTTCTCTCAAAGCAGTCATTAATACTATAATATTAGATAGCTTAGACAGATACCGAGATGTGATTGGTCCAGAGTACGTCACTTGATATCAATTGTGAGGATCCAAATTGTTACATTTTCCTGGCCGGTCACTTTTCGGTGTTATATTAACCAGCTGGTGAAATGAATGCATGTCGCCCTCTTGAGGACTGTATGTCACCAATTACACATATTACACCATTACCGAGGGTCATTTAATTTTTTCAATATTTTTTTTTCATGAATTTTGTTTTCCCTTGAAATTATTTTGTCCACATTTTCTTTTTTTCCCAAAAAATGCTTTTTTTGTGTAATTTTTTTTTTTTCCCGAAAAATGCTTTTTTGGGTAAGAATTTTTTTTTTATAATTTTTTTTTTGTAAGGTTTTTTTTTCTTTCTTGAACTATCTCGACAGTTTATTTTTCCGCAATTTCCGAAATAAAAGGGGATTTTTTTTTTTCGGGCAAACAATTTTTGGACCCCCCCCCCCCCCCCCCCACAAAAAGGGCTATCTAATATTACAGTTATTGACTGGCAGGGGGTATATAACATTCTTTGGACCCAAAGGGAGTTATATTTCCCCTCGTGACCATATTTTCCCTCAGCGCTGCGCGCTTCGGGAAAATATAACCACTTGGGAAATATAACTCCCTTCAGCGGTCCAAATAATGTTATATTACACCCCCTGCCAGTCAATAATAAGGATATATTGACTGCTTTGAGAGGCATAGTGGTTTCTATAGGGTCAAGGGAAACTCACAACCTGCTATGACCCCAAGGCGCTTGCGCCGCGGGGTCATAGCAGGTTGTGAGTTTCCCGAGACCCTATAGAAACAACTATGCCTCGAATATTAAAAGCAGTCAATATATATTTTATATACCGAAAAAAAGGAAAATGTTGACTCACCCATTTAGGTTTCCATCTCTTTGAAGTCATGAATATTAACACCAACAATAACTTGTGTACAGTATGAAATCCAACAAGCTGTGCTCCAGTAGAACACACAAAATGGCGATCGGTCGTCTGCGCTGCGTGGATTGGTAGATTCGTCGCCTGAATGCAGCGACCAAAATCGAATTGCACTCAAACACCGTTAACGGTATTGCGCATCGGTCATCGCACAAAAGAAACTTATACGGTAACACGTAAACCAAAATGGGGATCGCAGCAAAATGACGTCACGTTTCACAGCCATGGAAAAAGTGCTATGAAAAATGGATATAAACCGGTAGAGCCGGGAAAAATGACTATGAATTTCAATTAGCGGGCATGGTTAAGAACATGACTGCATTTTCAACCAATCAGAAGACAGGATTAGTAAAGAATCTTAAAATGAGGTATATAACTGTATATATTGTTATTCTGTATTCATACTATGTTAACTATATACATGAACATACACGTGTAAGGTGTACTTGTGAAGCACTGTAACCCTATAATCTGTCTTATTAATAACCTTAGTGGATGTGTTTACATAAAATAACCACACACAAAATGATGGATGACCAACAGGGGTGATATCAACTGGTCAAATCACTTTAAAATGACATTACTTTGCAGTAATTTTTTTTTTTTTGTAATCACATTTATTTTTGGGAGAAGAAGGGGACTTGCTTGCATGTTTGAAATCTTGAAATTGTGCCCCCCCCCCCCCCCCCGATTAAAGTTTGGTAGAAATAGACCGTCTGCAAGCTACATTTTCCCCAAAAGATCAACTTACTGATCCATTGATTTTATTGGTAGAAAACACATATTTCCATTACTGACTTTTGAAAAGAAATTAAATCCCCTTACCCATCTAACTGGTAACCACAAGGATTCTATCATTGGGCGGAGCACAGGTATTCCTTTCACTGTCATTTGACACTCTGTCTCTGGGATAAATAAATCTACTAGATCAGGTATGCCAAAGACTGATCTTGGCTGACCTATGGCTAGGCTACACACACAGCACAATCCAAACTACACTCATCCTATGCATTCTACCTGTTGCATTTATATTGATATAATATGGTGAATACCGGTACTGAATAGTCTAATAATTCAGACTTCATTGTTGACACTATGCATTGCATTTCATGCCATGATGAATTCGCCTATTTTGAACCCCTTCATTATCAAACAGTACAGTACAGCACTGTACATATAACGGCACAACTTTAAAGTATACACCATCAACATGATGGCCTGTACTTCTACAGAAGAAGAAGAAGGTTTTATGCTCTTTCTAATCTTGGGGCTCCATTTCTGTTAATACATCAAGGTTTCTGGTACGTCTTAAAATGGAAAAATGTATATGTATGTAGGCTACATATAGACCCTATATATGTCTTTTAACTCAGTACCATATTGACTAAACTAAAATAAAATAAAGTCAAATTCATTTGAACTTTAATTTTAGTAAATGGTGTGATGTTTGTCTTCCAATACATGTTCAAATGTTTGCTTAGGACCATCCAAGCCCCCCCCCCCCCCCCCCACCCTAGGACTGCTCATTGGTATTCAACAATCTCAAAATGAAAAAACAAACCTCTCTCCTCCCCTTCCCCTAATTCCTCCCTCTGATAGTTCTGAATCTTTTTTTGGGGGGAGGGGGCAAGGACAATTTGATCTTTCTTCTTGGCATTCATGCACAAGTTCATGGTTGCACAATCACTAATTAAGAGATATACCAGGGAGAAAATATGATAACAAACATTTCAAAACAGGTCTGTCTCATAAAAATTAGTGATTGATTCAAACCGATTGCAACTTGATATCACTCAAAATGTATCTGTACTAAATCTCAACTACAGAATAAATTGCATTTTCTACAAGATCCGGTTATAAATTAAATATGAAAGGTAAAAAGAATAGCAAGATATATGGTGCATGTTGTTTCTAAATTTGGAACAGAGTAACATGAGTAACTGTTCTGTAAATTGTAATCGATAATTCCCTTGCAATTGTAATCCACAATCATATTCATATAGCCTAGAGTCCCTAGAGTACTAGCCTCAGAATTGTACTTGTAACAGTTGTATGTTATTCATTTGTTGAAAACGGCACATTCATGAAGTTTTTCCTCAAATCATAATCATAGATCAGTCATATGTTTATGACAGGATTCACAGGAAACATTTCAACATAATAAAACAACCACGTAAATTAATACAAATCCACAATCGACCATTACAACGTTGCAACTTTTATAAGACATAACATTTTAAAGCTCGAACACGTACCTTTGATCGCAGATCGTCGCGGTGTTTGTAGAACGGGGAAACTCCGGCAGGGTGTGTGGGCGTTGTCCGCTGCACTCGACGAATTCATTAGCTGGCGCTGGCTTTTGTTGTATAAAACAAAATATGTGGCATAAAATTTCAGGCAAAGATATACATAATCACGGGAGTTTCCTTACAAAATATACAGCTTCAGATTAATATGCCTTTAAAGTGATGTGAAGTTTCGATGCATATGATTGTTCTGCGGAGTCAGTTCGACTTACAGAGTCAAAACAACAGTAGCCTACAGGTGTATTTTGTGACCGCTACGTCAGCTAGATCGTCGCCGCACGCCTCGTACATAACAGGTGGCGCTTGGCTCTATAGGGGAGCGCTGCCGCAGTAATCTGGCCTTCGAAAACTAACCTATCGGGTACTAACTCTACTTCAACAGGTGGCGCTCGTGCAAGAAGATCAAAACAAGCACTGGTTGAGAGAAAAATATTTTTGAATCAGATTTCAGTAGGGCAAGATGGGACACAAGCCCCCCCCCCCCCTCCCCCGATCCTTAAAGGGAAAGTCCACCCCAGGATTTTTTTTAGCTGACGATATAGACCTAATAATACCATGAAGAATGATACAAGTCTCATTAAAATCCATGATCACATAACGAAGATATATCGACTTTTTTATCGAAAATCAGCCGCCCCCCAAATGCAAATGCGTTACATGGGCAAAAAACGATCGCCAAAAAATAACCGATAGTATCGAAATTGTGACGTATGTTGCGAGCTGCCTTCTTATTTCGCAGACATTCACTTTCGCTCGCGGTACACTGTTATCGCACTGACACGACGAATCATGAATGAAAGTGAAAGCGAAAGTGAATGTCTCCGAAATAAGAAGGCAGCTCGCAACATACGTCACAATCGTTTCATGCCCATGTAACGCATTTGCATTTGGGGGGCGGCTGATTTTCGATAAAAAAGTCGATATATCTTCGTTATGTGATCATGGATTTTAATGAGACTTGTATCATTCTTCATGGTATTATTAGGTCTATATCGTCAGCTAAAGAAAATTGACGACTAATATTTCGGGGCATCCCCGCTCTTTCTTGGTCTCCCTCCGGGAATATATTGTTGCTGTTATGATGATAATAATTAATTATGTAGGGTACGCACTCTGTTTTATGTTTTTTTAATAAATATTATCATCGTTTGTATCAATTAATCAATCAATTTATTAGGACACAGCGACGAAGAACAGATCAATTTTGTCGGTTGATTTTTATCTTTAAAGAATTTTGAAAACTGGATGTTTATGTATACTTTCTATTTCATAAATTTTAACCATGTTAAAGATGAAGTTGAGTTCTGGTCATGCGATTGCATTGTGAAAGAAACGGTGTGGAATCGACCAGAAAAGGTTGATCATCTAGCATTTAAGTATTTGTGTCTATTGCAAGGTTCTGGAATCATCGAAATGATAAGATATTTGGCCAAGTCTAGGTAAAGTTACAAACACGTACTGTACACAGAAAGCTGTATATGGGACTACACGAACACGTGGCGTAAATATCCTACCCCCCGAGTTTTACGATGTTACATGACATATTTAGAATATGAAGGCATTTGAAGAGCCAAGCTTTTCAGGGAACATGTCTTGTCTGATGTTTTTCCACACTTGCATAATAAGAAAGATAACGCTCACAAATTATTTTTCACCTCTTCCCAGAACTCAACCTTCTCTTTAAATATTATATTATTGAATGTTAGAATTGTATATCTGATTTCTTGTCAAAATTACTGTTCTGTTGGAAATTAAAAACAAAACTGAAACTGAAACTGAAGCGGGTGATCGTATGATCTTCATTTTATTATTGTTTTGCTTCTAGAATAGTCCTTGTAAAATTATTTTAGTGTTATGTTTCTTGATGTGTTATAATGATGTTTGTATTTCATTTTTTATGATCTTAAAGGTAAAGACCAGTAATGGTCATGCGATTGCATTGTGAAAGAAACGTTGTGGAATCGATCAGACTAAGGTCGATCATCTAGCATCTAGCATCTGCAAGGTTCTGGAATCATCAAAATGATAAGAAATTTGGCTCATTCTTCGTAAAGTTGCAAGCACTATACACAGAAAGATGTATATGGGACTACCCTATCTCTCTCACCAGACCATGAGAGAAATAAATTTACCAAATATATGAATTAGTAGGCGGTTTCCCGGCAAATTTTTTATCATCATGTATTAGTCAAAACATATTCTTTCACATGATTGGTAATGAGAGATTCCATTTCATTTTTTGAAATTGGGGCGTTGCCAATACTGGTCTTTACCTTTAAATAAAACCAAACCTAATCCCAATCTCTCTCTCTCTCTCTCTCTCTCTCTCTCTCCTTCCCTCCCTCCCTCTGTCTCTCTCTATTAGTTCCATATGATCCTTTTCCTCGATCACTCTGCCTCACTTTACATTCTTTCCTCTCGCTCTTCCTCTTATTCTATAGTCTCCTCTCTGTTTTCACTTTCCCTGTCTCTTTCTCACCAATTAACTCTCTCTTTCTTTATCTAACTCGGCCCTCCCCTTCCCAGTGTTCTTATCTCCCCCTCCTTCCCCCATTCTCTTCTCTTTCAAAATAGCTGACATAAATTTTCTTTAATACACACGTGTACGAACATACACAAAATTAAAGCAAAAGAGTTGCACATGTTTTTTTTTCCCTTCTCTTTCTTGTAAAAAATAATCATAACCGGTATTATATCATTGTAAAATTTAAATGCTTAGTTATGGAAAAATATAACGTATATATAAAAAAATGAACAATATTAATGTAATAAACCATTTGAATTGATAACCAATCCAATTTAGACGTATCCGAACATGGCCTCTGATTGGTCAAAAGTGAGGGCATATCATTATTTTGCTGATGACAGCTACGTCACAATGAGCGATCAATGGCGAAATGAGACGGCCATCGCAGCCATTGGGGGATGGAAGAACTTAATTTGATTTCATTTAATTTAGGAATTTACATTAATCTTGATCTAAGGAGACACATACGAACGAACTACTACTACTACTACTACTACTACTACTACTACTACTACTACTACTACTACTACTACTACTGCTGCTGCTGCTGCTACTACTACTACTACTACTACTACTACTACCGTAGTTGATGTTGTTTCTGCCGTTACTACTATTAATATATATTATTATAGCTATCATATATTACAGCTAACTGACACATTTGTGATGAATCAAATCGAATCACTGTATTCTAAGACGGTTAACATACATTACCATTCTCTAATATTACAGTGTCTCTATCACTATACCAACTTGTAATGACGTTGGCTACTACTAGTATTAGCCTAACACTAGACTAGTACTACAACTCTACTGCAGCACATTAAGCTGTTGCCATAAACATTGCTTATAACAGTACTGATCTATAGAGGAAATCATAGAATTTCTTTTATATTCTAATGGAGAAACAAAATATGTGTAGGTAGGGAGGGGATCGATATTGATGGTAGTAGAAGTAAAATGGTTTTATTAGAACAACTGCAAAATGGTAGCCCGAGAGCTACTTTACAAACTACATTGCAAGTTTTACAAGCTCAGTTTTTAAAAGCATTTCAACAAAACTTAGATATAGACAAGTACAAAATAATACACAGTAAAATAAATTATAACCTATTACATATTCCATACTTGCAAACAAATTGATGATACCAATAGAATAGATTCGTCATTATTAATATTTATGTAATCATTGTTAAGTGAGGAATATTTATATTTTAGATATTGAGGCTGATTAATTTAGTTTATGACAAGTAAATACTGAAGATTTGTTTGATTTCGAACCGTAATAAAATGCAAATTAAATGTCTATTCATATATAGAGAACAAATTTCACATAAGATAATGCAATTATCTTTTCTTTTCTTTTTAATATAGGACCCTATATAGGACCCTATATAAGACCCTGATATTATGTTTAAAAAACGTACATTTACAATGGCTTATTACCATACTACTTGCCACTTACGTGGGTTTTTTTAATGTAAAATTGATTTTAAAAAGTATTTTCTATTTGAATGCTTTTCAACCACCCTAATTATACCTTCCAGAATGATATTATTATTCATTCTCTGACATACTATACATAGCATGATTGTGTTGGAGCCAGAAGTGCGCTGAGTCTATCTTAAAGCTCGTCTGCATTAGTTTGGCCAAGGGGAGTAGACCTCCATGCAAGGTCACTGACAGGTGGTTATCTCATCAACTCAGCTCTCAATAATTAACATAAGAAAAAGGGGATCATGGGGGACCAACTGCAGGCACCGATTAGGCATTGTTTGCTATATAGAGGGCGCAAGAAGCTATAAGTAGTGCAGTGGGGCTTTACAAGATAATGCATTAATGGTATTGCAATACCCTTCTATAGCTCCAAACAGACAATAGTCTAAATTAAATCTCCTCTTTCACATGAATACAAACATTTTCAAAAATAATGTTTTACTCTTACCTGAGTTTTTTTTTTTCTTTCTAAAAGGTACTGATCAATACACAATCATACAAATATTTAGTATACTAAGTAGGCTAAGCAAGACAAATACGAACACCAATATGGTGCATGTCAGACAGTCAATGTATAAACTCGTCCAGCCACGAAGCTGATCGCTTGTTTGTTTTTTTGTTTTGCATGACAAATTTTACCCCGATATCTTTGAGGATGTAGGCCTACAAGCGAATTAACACGATCGCAAAGATTTTCAAGAAATCAGCGAACGGGAAATTACAACACCCTATTATACAATCCAGCGGCGTAGCGTTGGGGCACAGGGGTTTGATTAAAAATAAAATAAATAAGGGGCGAGAAAGGAATAGTGAGAAGGGGAAGGACGATAAGAGAAGACGTCTAGACTGCCTCCCGCATCTTCCCCTTAATAATAGTAATAACTACATCAACAATATAGATAGAAGTAGTAGTAGTAGTAGCCCTGTTAATTTGCATTTCATTTTCCGAGTAAGACAGGGGTGCCCCCCCCCCGATCGTGCCAGCGCCCCTCAATGGATGGAATCACGCAACGTCATTGGTACTATAATAAATTATTATGAAACAGTTCATTGTAGTATTCACACGTTTTTTTTTAAAGGTAATGGATGAGGCCATTGAAACTTCTAATAGGATGACTTTTTGAAGATCTTTTCGAACATATTCAATACTTTACACAACTATCTAGCAGTCATGTCGATTTTAGGTTTATGATATTCACAATGGGCCTTGACTTTAGATGATATTAGCCGTCGCATGTACACGATTACGACGGTGACGACGAGGGCGACGACGACGCCGAGTACACACAGTATGACGATGCCGAATGTTTTCCACGTAGACGACGAGCCTTCTTGGGTAGATGCGTAGGCATTATTCGATTCGCAATTGTTGTCGGAGTCTCCTATGTATAGAACAAGGCAAGGAAGTGGTCGCTTTAAAATTAAGTATTTAGAATATTATGCTCGGGATCGTCCCAGAAAACCGACAGCCTACGAGACCGACATTAACAAAATGTTCACTAGACCGATATCCTAACTGACTGACAGCCCTCGAGGCCGATATTGATTAAAAGTTAATTAAACCGATAGCCAACTGACTGGTAGTCCTCGAGACCAATATTGATTTAAAGGTTCATTAGACCGATAGCCTAACTGACTGACAGTCCTCGAGACCGACATTAATTAAAATGTTCATTAGACCGATAGCCTAACTGACTGACAGTCCTCGAGACCGACATTGATTAAAGGTTCATTTGACGGATAGCCTAACTGACTGACAGCCCACGAGACCGATATTGATTAAAGGTTCATTACACCTATAGCCAACTGACTGATAGTCCTCGAGACCAATAAAGGTTCATTAGACCGATAGCCTAACTGACTGACAGCCCACAAGACCGATATTGATTTAAGGTTCATTACACCTATAGCCTAACTGACTGACAGCCCTGCACGAGACCGATATTGATTAAAGGTTCATTTGACGGATAGCCTAACTGACTGACAGCCCATGAGACCGATATTGATTAAAGGTTCATTTGACGGATAGCCTAACTGACTGACAGCCCACGAGACCGATATTGATTAAAGGTTCATTACACCGATGGCCTAACCGACTGACAGCCCTGCACGAGACCGATATTGATTAAAGGTTCATTGGACCGATAGCCTAACTGACTGACAGCCCACGAGACCGATATTGATTAAAGGTTCATTAGACCGATAGCCTAACTGACTGACGGTAAATGTGTTTTTCAATAGTGAGTGTTTTATTTCTTGTTGTATACAACGGCCCATTTACATAAACATGAAATTGTGTGCAAATAAAAATGTTTGAAAATTGACAATAAAACTTATATGCCCGTTGCGCATGAGACGTCAATTTGGGAGGTCATTATGGCTAGTACGCGTATAGCTAGAAAATTCAATTCAATTCAATTCAAATGAACATTTATTTTCTTCCAAACGATACAATTTATAAGTAGGAACATAAATATAATTAAAGAACTTATATTACAAGGAAGAAGGCGCGAAACCCGAAAAGCATAGTGGGTACGCCCAAATACATAAATACAATTATACATTATAAATGTTCAAGTGCAAGTTTATTTGTCTTTCTTCCAAACATGAATGTAATACAAAATAAATTATGTATAACATGAATAGTATATAAAAGGAACACTTATAAGGATCAAATTCATATAATACATTTAAGTGAGAAAACGAAGAAGAAAAGACGAGGAGACCTAATTAAAGCTTAGCTTGTCGAGGTCAGGTCCCTCAAAACAATAACATATAGACATTTAAAAAAAAACATCCTGGTTATATTAGATTGATACAATATGTTCGCTAAAGGCGCTAAAGTATACTAAAACAATAACTATAAACTATAACCATTATGATTATAAACATGGTTTAACTGAGTAATAAAAAGGGTGGGGAGTAGAGACTATGTACAAAAGGGGGCGATAAGAGTGTTAACAACGTGGGATATATACACGGAGAGAGGGGTGGGAGGGGTGGGAGAGGGTGGGAGAGGGAAAGGGAGAGAAAATGGACATACTTTCACTGTAAGCTGAAAGCTAGCTACAGGCGAGAAAAGGAAAGGAAAATGAAAAGGTAAGTCGGCAGTTGCTACACAGGTGGTTGAAAGGAGAAGAAAAGAAGAGCAAAAGATGGTGGGAATATTGGTGAGAAGTCAGCAGAAAATGGCTAAACTTGAAAAAACTACACAATTTGGATAAATCAAGTGCCTTACATAGAACTACAAGCATAAATCAAGACCGCCAACACAGTGCATGCCTCCACCAGTGCATCAGCCAGAAAAGTTGCAGTGCGGTGAAGTGGACAAAGAGGGCGACATTCTTTGAAGCAGTGCGTGAAGTGATTGCGTGCACTATTTCCAAAAACTTACCAACCAATGTTCTCGTTTGGAAGAGGGGAACTAGGCGGTTGCAAGTGAAAATTGGTTACGGAGTTCATCCTGCTGGTAGAGACGTGTAGTTCATATCTAACGAAGGTCTCTTGCGATGCGTTGAAAATTTGAAGTTCGGACATCATGTAGCCGGGCCTCACATTACTGAAAAATATGATGAAAAAGAAAAAAAATTATAGCAATGTAGTAAAACATGATGAAGTGTTGGGGGCTGGGGGCAGTTGGCCCCCAATCAAATTCAAATGTAGTTCACTTCTAATTCGATATCAGTAATAAATATTTACAAATGTTGCTGACATGGCAGACTTTTACCTGAGCTCCAAGGCCTCAGGGGGGCTACGCCCCTGGACCCCACAAGGGCCCTAAGGCGGGCCCCTGGATCGAGCCCTGGATGCTCATCTGGTCGTAATAAAAATGCATAAAACCCCTGAGATTCATGTTTTATAAAATGATGTTTTATAACATGATTTTACTAATGACCGGTCATAAGTATTTGCTAATGACCCGCTTCGTCATCTCATAAACCTCAATCACACTGTCAAACCGATTCCAAACCGACGATTATTTGGCCATTCGTGTTAAAGTAATATTTTGTTCATGCAGTCTCTTCTGGTTCCGGGTCTCGGTCTAGTTGGTGTGAATGTGGTACTATCTCAGTCAAACGAACGAAACCGAAACCAGGCCGACAACAGACCGAAAAGTACCCGGGACAGAATGGCAAAGAAATGGTTGGTTTGGAGTCGGGCTGGAGTAGATAATAGATATGCCGCGGTGTGAATGATGTATTTTACTGGTGTATAAGCCGCACATACTTTTCTTTATTTTCATGAATGACCGTCCCGTTCAGATCTGCACTAACATAGTCTGGGAATTCCCATTCTCCGGGCGTGACTTCCATTAGCCAATACGAGTAGCTGTAGGCCATAGCATCCTCACCCACATAGATTTCACAACGGAAGGTGACATTCGACCCGAGCTCTGCCGTGTGATTGGCGCAAAGATCCCCGGCGACAACAATGGGCGGAGCTGGGGGCGGAGTAGCTGTAAGAGTTAACAGAATGAACGTGATATACAAATCGTAACAATTATGAAAATTACAATGACGACGATGATGATGATAATGATACTAGTAGCTGCTAGGTTGTAAAGATGATGATGATAATAATAATAATAATGATAATAATAATAATAATTATTATTATTATGAAGACCACTATCCTTATCATCATCATCACAGTAAGTAAATAATGTTAAAAGACTATTATGTATCATTACAAATTTTTCATATGATCATTATCTTAAAGGTATTACAAAGTTTTGGTATGGGGTCATGAATTTGGTTCAAATGAACATATATTAGAAGCATCTGCGACCCTATACAACATTTAGTGATCGTTATTGCGGTTAAAATCGAGTCCAAAGTGTTGAAATTGTAAATAATAAACTCTTTTCGTTGAATAGCTCCCTCTCATGATTTTTAAAGCTATAAAAGCTAATTTTTTTAGTGCTTATAATACATCCACAGGGGCATCCAAATATTTCAAAATTGTAAAAAATCTTTATCCAGCCAATTTTCAAAATTTCCCAAAACTTTGTATTACCTTTAACAATAATGATGTTTGAATAAAATTATACATAACACCTTTATATTATCACTGTTTATCACAGAATTTATAAACAACAAGTATATACTTTCAATTACAATTATAGACTTAATCGTATGACAGATTAAGTCAATCCAAAATGAAGTAGAAATGCATAATACCTCTTTCTCCTGGTTCAAAAATAAAATAAAATTATCAAAGAGGGGGGGGGGGGCGAAATGGGAAACTCTTTTCATACCTTTCACTCTCAGTGTGATGTTTCTGGAAATCACTGTTCCATTTGCACCCGTCACTTCACACGTGTACACACCCGCCGCCTCAAGCCCCACCCTCCGGAACACGAGCGTCGAATTACAAACGCCCTGTGCCACGCCCATATCCACAGGCCACGCCCACGGGAAAGGAAGGCCGTCCTTCAGCCATCGCATGGAACAGAAGTTCTTCGGGTAGCATACGAGGTCTTTGTAGGTGCCCTGTTTGGAATGCTCTAGCCGGGTATACCTCTCAAACTCGAAACCAACCAATCCGATATCCGTACCTATAATTGAAAAGAAATGAGGAAGGGAGAGGGGGGGGGGGGAGAAAAAACAGAGAAAGAAAAAAACGAGAAAGAGAGATAGAGAGAGGAGAGAAGAGAGGGGGAGGAATGAGGGAAGAGAGAGAGAGAGAGAAATATATGATTATTGATTACCAATGAGTGACACTTCAGCAAGTTCAACGTGAGTATTAATTTTAATTTCCTTTCTGATACACAGTCACAAACGCTTCAAATGTTATCCTATATTCGATCGAATACCAACGCAAGTAAAGTTCTTAAGCAAACTTAGAGAATGATAATAGAATCGAAAGACGTTTCTAGATTCAATACGTATAGCGAGAGAGAAATAGCGAAAGAAACAGATGAATAGGCCTACGTGTCATTGTTTTTCTTTAGTTTTCTTTTTGCTTTGGACGTGTATAAAAATGAACATCGTTAACATTCATTTAAAAAGAAAAGTATTTTAAATACTTCAAGGAGTTTATGGAAAAAAATGTCAAAGAAGACAGGACGAAACATAAGGAAATGGACTCCAATTAACATCTTAATTTGAAAATATCTATCATTTTGGTGATCTTGGCATTTATAAGAAAATCCTGTTTTGAGGCAGAACTTAAGCAAGGAAAAATCCCTGTAGATGTTCCATATATTCGATCGATTCGAGACGAATTTCTGCAACGGCAACCACCAGTCTTTTTTTTTCTTCAATTAATTTCATTTATAATTATAACATTATACCATCCCTCTAGATTCGAACACCCATCGAGTAAATTAATATTGCACAGAAAACGGGCATATATTGACATTCGATAAGATCCTTGTGAATTAGTGTCTCTTTATTCCGATTTACTATGAAAATAAAGGTAATTATATTTCACCAGCGATAAGAAATTATTAATATTTAATAGAGGAAATATTACAGCGAATCAATGCAAAGTGCGTAACTCGATAGACGCTTGAATTCGGAAGGATACTGCGTCAGTAGATTGCTTCCTCGTGTAAAAATAATATGTCTTGCAAAAAATCAAACATGTTTTTCAGTTATATGAAACAGAAAATTCATGTTCATTGGCACTAGTGTGAATGACAAAAAACGTTATGGTATTTATTTTGTTCTTTATTTTCTCTTTGCGGAAACACTTATATTTACGTGCTGTCCTGCGTGAGTGTTAATTAAGAAACAAATACATAACATTTTTTTTACATCCTCCGATTTGGAGATGCTGGATACGGGCAAGCCACATGCTAACATCAATTCTTCACGTACTTGTCTTCCTGTTATCAAAA
The DNA here is from genome assembly GCA_035222895.1 of Strongylocentrotus droebachiensis. Lineage (NCBI taxonomy): Eukaryota > Metazoa > Echinodermata > Echinoidea > Camarodonta > Strongylocentrotidae > Strongylocentrotus > Strongylocentrotus droebachiensis. Next base: position 64,905 of record JAVYIG010007631.1, read on the forward strand.
ATATGACTACAAGAATAAGTGATTAATAAACAAACAAAAATAAGTTTGAAAAGGTTATTTTGTACAATGTAGAGAGGATTGTAAACAGTGTGCGTTTTGACGTGACAGTGACTCAAAAACATCCTGATACATCCCACAGGACTTGAGGTTGTCATTTTTTTCTTCTTCTGAGAATTGATTAGTTTAGTCAAACGAATCATTAAAAAAAAAATCAATCATCTACTTCTCATGTTTACATAGAAAAGCATATTTTCACGAGAGGTTTAAAGTGACCTCTGTTAAGGGAAACATAATTTAGACGATTTACATACATCGCCAAAATCAAAAGTATTTTAAATAGAAATTATAACAAACAATTCTAAGAACATGCTAACTCATATCAAAGGTGAAGGGGCACATTCATCCCGTGCCCCCTTCAAACCCGATTGACTCAATTATAAAGGACACCATCCCCGTAAAAATTCCCCCTCATAAACATGTAGTTTTAAACAGACAAACAAAAATACATATGATAACTTTTATTGCTATTTAGTATCTATTTTCTTGCTTTTCAGATAGTTTGCGGTATTATACCCCTTTTTTTTAATCACAGATCCGCTTCTACAGCATACCCTTTGTTTTATTTGAAGACCACTAGTTAGTAATATTAAAGGCCGGGATTTTCCCTTGGTACCACGATTGACCGATACTGCCATAAAATTGTCCACATTTCAAGGAACAGTTTACACTAAATAAATATCCAGTTTTAATCAAACAGATCGATACTGCCTAATCTAACCGGGGTTTTCTGTTCTTTTAATAAATTTTCCCCTTCTTCCTCTTCTCATTAGTGATTATGTAGTTTGATGGCGTGAGTGATTTATTAACTCCTATCTCATATTAGTACTCCTTGCTGGTGTCTCTTCTCTTTTTTCCATCTTTTATATCTTCATTATGTTTTTGCTTCTTTTCTATCTTTGCTTTTCTTCCTTCTTTCACCTACATATATTCGACCTGTTTTTGTCTTGATCTGTATCTTCTACTGGTTTTTGAGTTTGAAGATTAAAATATCTATAACATCAGTATGATAGCATGTTGATAGCATGGACCTACTAAGACAAAATTATTTTTAGATGTGAAACAATAGCAAACTGCAATTATTTATGTAATATAACATCTCTCTCCCGCCCTCTCTGACTCTACATAGTCTGACAGAATATTTGAATCTAACAAGAAAACGATTTCTGTTAGTGTTGGAGACATGAGTAAACCGAAACTGAAACCCAATAATACAAACAAAAATAGTTCTTACTCACAGACAGAGTGAAGAGACAATAGTTTTGTTGTTTAATGAATAAATAAACTTCGTATGCGTTCAAGTGGTTCGAGTCTTAATTTCTTTTTTAATTGGAAATATTTTAATATCACAAAAGAAACAGATCTGTGTTTCGTTTCTTCATGATCAATAATTTTTCGGTTATAAGCTTTTATTAATGGCATTTTCAATCAAACATTGTTTACAGTTTATGCAAACATGCAATAGGCCTATACTTGGAACTTGGATAAACTTAATTTTGATCGGGAATGATTTCCCATGTATTACGTTGGGGATTTTGTGTGGAAGATTTTGCTTTGTCTTAAACTCAAGTGGTCTCCCTTTTATAATAAAAAAGGGGTTGAAAGGGGTTTTCCCTATAATTATAAGGGCACCTGCAGTGAGAGAGAGAGAGAGAGAGAGAGAGAGAGAGAGAGAGAGAGAGAGAGAGAGAGAGAGAGAAAATGATTTCCCTCTTCAGCGCTCTCTCTCTCTCTCTATTCTTCACCATAGCCAATGCTTGAAGTATTGTGCAAACAATATTCACAGCCATACTTTTAACATCGCCATCTTTCTTAAAATAATGGCCTAAATCATATTTTCAAGATTTGAAAGAAAAAATGAAAAAACTGAACCAAACATAGAATAATTGATACTTTTGCGCCTTGAGCATTAGACTGTCAAGTGGATTTGGCGCCTTATAAATCTTATGTATTATTATTATTATTATTATTGTATTTCACGGAAAGGTTTTGGGATATATGACTATTTAAATACAAATATTTCTGCCTATCAAATCTATTTCCCTGTTTCATAGGAGGATTAAATTACTCATTTACTTTGGGTTTACTAAATAATATATATCGTTGACGCGCTTGAATTAGGCCATTATATAAATGGGTATAAATATCATGAATATTTTTAATTCAGCACATATGCCATTTAACAAAGGTGGATAGCCTCATCAAGAGATGACTTGGGAAAAAATATTTTTTTCTTTAAAATGTGATTTAGGCCATTATCTTAAGAAGGTGACGATATGATCACCTTGAACTATTATCGAGGCGTGCAGCTGCATGGTACAAAGATGAATAAACAACTCATTCTCCACACTTATAAATGTCAGAAAATATGAAGAGGCGCGACAATTTTCTGATGAATTTTTCTTTGATATTTACGATAGCGTAAACAGGGTTAAAAAGATTGTTTCAAGAATATGAAGAACATTCTGTAAAATATATGCGTTTAAAACGATCGAAAATCATTATAAGGCAATTTCAAGAGCTTTATTCATTCCCTGTTGGAATGTGCGAGAATGTCAATGAAGTATTACGTAATCCGAACTTAAGTTGATTTTTTTTTCTTCTCCAAAGTCTTCTTTAACATTTTACAAACTTGTGAATTCTAATATCAGGGCTTGGTTGATAGCCCGGTAACTCTAGAAATTATCATTACTTTGGCCACAAAACAACCGTGAACGAGTAATTAATTCACAAGCTTTCTGTTATTTATCATCATTAAATATATATCATAAATTATATATATATCACATATATATCGATATTGGTGGTAGTAATATTGATAAATAATTTGAGATGTTTCATGACGATTTTTTCCAATGCTAAAACTAACCGTTTTCACAGTTCAGTTTATCAATGGCAGCGGGTGGTGATGATAATTATTGATGATATTGATGATGGTGATTTTAACGAGTAATACAAAATAATTTTGGTCAAATTTGCAATGTTTTAGGACCAATTTACGATGATAAAACTTACCATTTTCACAACTCAGTTTATCAGGGGGGCAGGGTGTTTCCCAGAGAGAAGATGATATTGGTGTAGACGATACGCACCCGAGAAGAAAGGCGGCAAAATAGAGAGAATAAAACATCTTCGTACCGCGTTGTTACTATCGATGGCTTTTTGTTTGGGCTGTGTCTCTCAATATCCCGGTAGAGATAAATTAACTGGTACAGGATCTACAGTTGAAAAAAATTGAAAGCCTCAGATTCTTTTTTTCTTAAATCAAGTTTTCACCAATTTATTGTTGCAGGCGAAAAGAGCCGAGGAAGAGATATTGCGTTGTGATGAACATGCGTATGTATAGCTGAAGTATATATGGGTTTTTACCAGGAAGTTGAAATCAATATGTATTATATTTCGTCGTGGGCGAAAATAGAAACATTGTTATCAGTTGAGTTTCGTAAAACTTGTGGAATAAAAAAAAAATGCAATGTCATGGTGAAGGCATCTTGTATATAGCGCCGGTATCCGCCTCCGATGAGCGCTCAATTAAATTTTGAATATTTAAAATATTTCTCTCCATCGGATACAAAGCTATCTTTGACATTAATAGGGGCATCTACCCCTTCCCTGAATTCCAGGTCCAAGGTCGACGGCTCTTTGACGAGGGGAATCGGACTGAGGATATTATTTTCTTGTAAGGTATGGTGGGCTAGTTGCCCGGGGCGAGGGAAATCGGACGGAGGACATCTCTTGTAAGGTATGGTGGGTTAGTTGCCTGGGGCGAGGGGTAGTTGCCTAAGGGTAATTATTCGAAGAGGTAGATATCGGTTTGTCGTCCAAAGGGAGCTGCCAATAATAAATAATTTGTGGGGATAATTAGAGTTATTGGTACGTGTGTGAGGGGGGGGGGGTGTTCAAAGTTCAAAGAGAATTCATTACTGAAAACGACTGTTGTATGTAGCTCTCTGTCTCTTTAGCCGAGTCTTTCCGGTCAAGTTCTCGTGATTCAGTTTATTTACAAGAAATGGTGGCCGGAGAATAGGGAGGGAGGGGGGGGGGGGGACTCACAGTACATGAACAAATATTCATGCGAATTCAACAAATAGAAATTGTGTTAAAAGTCAAACGATTCGCGTTTCAACTTAATCTATGATTCCATTTTTACATATTTCCGGTCATACCTGCAATCAAACTTTAGGGTCATTCTTTTATTTTCTTCTTTCTCTTTTTTTAACAGGAAATTACACGCTCGTTTATGAAAAGTTAAAGCGCTTTTGAAAGTAAGTACTTTCTCTTTAAGCCCAGGATATGATTGCCATAGTCATTTTCTTTTCAAGGTTATAGAGTACACGCAACATTTCCAAAATGACTGCAATTTGTTTTCATTTAAGTGAAGAAATGAGGGAATGATACCGAAATAGATACCCCCCCCCCCCGTAATCCAATAAGACGATTAACCCTTGAAAGGTACATTCATCTTGGTTTCAGCCCCCCCCCCCTCTCCTCTACCCACCGAGCCCCCGAATCCGACCCATTTCACCCGATCTATCCCACACTCTCCCTCTACATCCACTCATGATAATGCATAGCATTCGTATTAGGTGGTAGCACTGCCACTGAGTATGTTCCAAATAAATTTGTAATCAATTATTTCACACTGCCTTGCGTATTTGAACGAAGGTCAAGGGAGTGGGAAGAAATTTCTTCCCTCATTACAGATTTTCAACGATAGAAAAATTGCAGCCACATTTTTAGGAAATTATTTGCGTTAAAAATGTTATGTTAGGATTAAATTTTAAACACAACATAATGATAAGTATCTGTCCATTCAAGAAAGAGCACACAATTAATGAGGAAAAGAAAAGGGAAAAAAAGAAAATGAAAACTATCAAAAACTACCCAAAACTGAAGAAAATTTCTCTATAAAAAGAAAAATGTGAATCTAATTTACAATTTTAAATCACTTAAATTAATCGAATTCGAGATTTTAGAGTGTGTCTGTACAAAGTTACAATGATTAAATACATACATGAAGATGACGTCAAAACCTTCATGACGTATTAATTCGTTCACACTGTTTCCTCAACGTCAAACAGGATTGTCTGCCTACGATCATGACGCGGGGGACTTCCCTTTTCGATCTCTCTCTCTCTCTCTCTCTCTGCATTTTTCTCTGTCTCTATCTCCCTTTCTCTTTTTCTCTCTGTCTATGTCTCTCTCTCCCCCTCTCTCTCTCTGTTTCTGTCTGTTTCTCTTTGTCTCAATCTGTCTCCCAATATATCTATCTCTCTCTCTCTCTCTCTCTCTCATTTCATTTCATTTATTTTATTTTAATAACCAAATATAACAAAAATATATATATAATGATGACTTGTGCAGGGCATTGATTAAACAAAAAAATTAACCAAGCTCTTTACCTTTCTCATTCTGTAATTCTGTATCTCTCTCTGATTTTCCTGGTATCTTACCGTGTTTGACACTTGAATTGGAAATACGAAGAGAAAAAGAAAGACAGAAAGAGGTAAAGGAAGAAAGGAACAAGAGATTATTTCACACTTTAGTCTCTCAGCTGCTGAGTGATGACTATTTTATGTACATTGATAATTGAAGAAATTTCATTATGAAAAACGGATATAATTATGTATAACATAAATGGTGCTTCTACTACTGCAACTACTACTACTGCTACTTCTACTACTACAACAACACCTACTACTACTACTACTGTTGCTGCTGCTGCTACTACTACTACTACTACTACTGCTGCTACTACTTCTACTACTGCTACTAATTCGGGTCATATCCCACATTCTTGCACCTTTTTTAAGGGAAATGGAGAAATCAAGAAAGATATACTATGACTATGCATTTCCTTTTTTTATTGAAGGGTTGGGCAGGTCTAATTCGCTTGTCATTCATTGTTTACCATGGTGATTCGAAAGACAAGAGTATGTTTTAAAGAGTAAATATAATAAAAAGAGAAGATAAAAGAACTAGATTGGCGGGAGTGTAGGACTAAATATGAAACTGAAACAAAAACATTTAATCGTATCAGTGCCGTCATAATATTTGTGTATATAGCGAATTGTCTCGGTTTTGCTATTTGTTTTAAAAAAGGGAAGCAACAATACAAGTCTTTATTTCTTTATTTATCAAGTCATCTGTTGAGCGTTCTGAGTTCCCCTTTTTCTTATCTACCTTGTTTCCTGATTCCCATTTTCGATTTCGATTTCGTTTCTATTTTTGTTTTTGTGGTAGCTTCCACGTGCTTCCTGACCCCCCCCCCCCCTCCCTCTCCCCCCCCCCCCCCTCTCTCTCTCTCTCTGTCTGACTCTTCATCCCTCTTACAGATTTGTATTTTTGTGTCCATTTTATACGGCATTTCCCACTTACGAGTTCGGGGGGGGGGGGGGGGAGGGGGGGGGGGGGGGTCTCTGTCGACAATTTGATCCAATACACTGTAGCGTATCATTAAAAACCCCATTAAAAATGACATGGCTATGCCTAAACACTTACAACCACACGTTGTATATAATGAATGTCTATATATCTTTTTAATGTCTTTAATCTCAACCAAATTTGATACATTTCTTTTTCACAGCAAGAAGATTGCAAAGATTTTCGAGAAATCGAATTACAGGAAAATTCAATAGGCCTACCCTTTTTACAAATCATGTTTGTATTTTATAATAATCATTTGATTCTACTGTTCGAACATTCAACAGTTGATGGAGAAGGCTATCAAAATGGCCGGAGGGTATAGTTCTCGAAAGTCTTTCGTTCATGGTATTCTATAAATCAACAGATCAAAATGTCCTTGAAATAATGTCCTTTCCATTCCCGTCTATTTATGGCGATTACAAGTTGAGTTCTGGTCATGCGATTGTATTGTGAAAGAAAAGGTGTGGAATGGATGAGAAAAAGTTGATCATGTAGCATGTAAGTATTGGTGTGTATTGCAAGGTTCTGGAGTCATCAAAATCATAATAAATTTGGCCCAGTTTTGGTAAAGTAACAAGCACTGTACACAGAAAGATGTATACGAGACTACACAATTTAATGGTGTCGGGCCTACTTACCTTGATTTCCTTATCTTTCTATGCTCGTTACTCAGCCAGTATACAATGTTCTACCAAAATTGTTTGGCAAATGACATTTATTTGTAATCTTGAACATTCAGTGTAAGTTTTGTTTGATTCTGTGAGAATTCATTTTCTTTTTTTACCAGAACTCAAGTTTATTTTTAACAGAGTTGATGATATAGTCTCAAAGTCATCATACATGTCATATCTGTCAAAACAGGACTTTGATCAAATTTTAGGGAATCAAAGCTTAGAATGAGATGGGGAACCCCCTCCCACACCGACCCTTGTTGGTAGATGCAGTGTATTATCTCAAAACAGATTCTAATCACATATTCACCGGTCAAAACATCTGACCCCTCCAAAGAGGGAGAGAGAGAGAAAGATGGGGGGGGGGGGAGATATGTTACACTGGGGCATACGACAACAGTCAAAAACAAAAACATAACATTTATTTTGGCCAATACAATATGTAAAAGAAACCGATATGTGAAAGTTCGTTAATACGAAATCGAACGGAGAACATTTTTCATAGAAACTATATCTATCAATTCTGAGTATTACATTAACTATCTAAGTGGATATGATATTGAGGATGTGATTCGGTTTAACATCGTAAATCATTTATTCAAATTACGAAGGGGGAAATTATTGAGCCTTCTTCAAAGAATTACTTTGCTATTTTGTATACTAAAGGAAGATCTGCATTTCTGGGGAAAAAGAGAGAATATTGTTTTTATGCAAAGTGTCACCACAGCAGTATTGTGTTTCCTTGATTGACTTATAAATGACAGAGATGCTGGTAAGGTATTATGTTTCAAGTTTCGAGTTCAGCTCAAATTGATTTCCACAATCCGTTTTAGATTTAGATTTGTAAAAATCCCTTCATTTGAATAAGGGCGAGATGAACACAATTGAATAAGAAAGATAATTATTTTAAAATAATGAATGAAAGAGGGAGATAGGGGGTAGGAAAGCATGGAGAGGATGGAAGAGAGGGAGGAAGGGAGGGAGGGAGAGAGGGAGGGAGAGAGGGAGAGAGAGATTCACTTTCCGTTTTACACATTTTTAGTTAAAACGTCCATGATTGAAAATGACGTCAGTAATGTTAATTAGGGTCTAAAACAATGAGGGATAATCGAAACGACTGCAAATCACATGATGTGTACCTTATCAAATAACTCACAAACCCTAAACCACCACAATACACTTTGACACTACAAATTAAAAGCATGACTTTGTGTTAAAAATAGGCACCAGACCCTGAATCGAGGGATTAGAAACGAAAATGAATGATCACCAGCGTGGGCGGATAATATACGCATCCTCCACCCACACAATGGTTGCAACATAATGACGAATATGAGTTAAGAACAATAATTTCATTAAGCAACACTTGCTCTAATGCGGATTATAGTATCGAAAATAATAAAATAAAATATATTGTAAGCAAAAGTGTTTTCTTTTAGATCCCTTGTTGACCATACATTGCGAGACAAACGAATGTCACTAGCGATATTATTTTCAACACTTGCTTTGTTGATAAATTGATATTCATTTTTAAATATTCGTTTGCTTGTCAGATATCTTTTGCTTTTGTGCCCTCTCACCCTTTTCACAGAATCAAGGATCCGCCCTGAATGGCAATACAAAAATGACCACAATGTTGAGTGGAGTGAGAAGTACAATGCCCCTGCCCCCCAAAAAAAATCAACTCAAAAGTAACAACTCAAAAGGGCGACTACGTGTAATGTGTCCCAAATATATATATATACACTGTTGCTCATAAAGTTGGAATATTTTTTGTTAAACCCAATTTATGGAATTATTTAGTCAATGATTTATTCCTAATAGATCTAGATAATAGTAGACATTCTCAGACTGTATTGAATAATAAGTTACCAGTGTTTGCGTGACTGCTAAAGCATGTGTATGCTACTATGCTTATCAACTAGGGGACCTACGCCCTTAAGTCATAAATGACAGTAATGAGGATTAATGCCCCACAAAAGGGCACTAATATAGCACATCGACACGATTTTGTATGATGTTTATTCCGCGTTTATCCTTACATAATGTTATCTCCGGTGGTGTAACTTCATTATTATCTAAGCCTTTGAGTACGCATGAGTATTGCAACAATGGGGCAATTTCCGGGAATGTTCACAAACACTTCGATGTCGCAGATTTGATTTTTAAAAGCATAGGGTATTCTTTTCTTCTTCTTAAGAGCACTTTTTCTTAAGAGCAATTCATTTCCCGAAAGAGTGTCATGTATTTCAAAAGGGAACTTCCGAATCATGAAAGATCTTTCTCGATACCAAGTTTCAGTTTCAATTTTTATTTTTCATTTCCAACAGAACAGTAATTTTGACAAAAAAAATCAGATATAAAATTCAACATTCAATTATAAAATACATTTTACATGGTTTAAAGTTGTGAAATAGAAAGTATACATAAATATCCAGTATAATGGGTTTTTCTTTTTTTTCTTTTTAAAGATAAACCCGTGGAAATGGAGGGATCCACTGGAAATCCTGAATTCACATCATAGGCCTTTCAAAGTATATTGCCATTAAAATGAATTTCCAACTAATGGGGCAAAAATGTCTCACTTTAGATCAATTTCATTGCTTATTATTAAGTTTTGTAAAAATAATTATCATTCCTACAATGACTATTATGTAATCTTAAAGTATGATAGATTTCTGTGGGATATACATAGAGCATTGATATTGCCCTGAAGTTGAATTCTTGAAAGTCTGTTTTTGCTTCTCTAATATGTTTTAGGTTTAATATGTATTCAAATTATATTATTTTAAGTTGTATTGTATGTCGTATAATAACTCTTAATATCTTAATTCCTGGACCCCAGGGAAGAACAGTTTTGTATGGGTTACCCAGCCATTTACTATACCATTGATTTTACTATGTTCATGCATTTTCTTTGTATTGTTTTTGATATTGTGATATGGAAAATAAATACCAACACCATACGCTATCATGTCTAGACCATTATGACTTCGAAAAAAGGCACACTAAATAGAAAGAATGGCTTTACGAGAATGGATAGGCAGGTTTTACGGGTAAAGTGAGGATAAGAAGTGATGGTGTTTATAGATAATTGGTCACTAACGGCAAGGTTCATTCATCCACCTTCCCTTTTAACATCAGGGATGGAAAGAGGTTTAAAAGCTAGATCCTATATAATTATGGTGTAGAAGAATGTAACCAGAACAGTACAACTTAGGCTGAAGTTGAAGGCTATCAGGCCAAATAGGAATTATTCATGAATTAGTTCCACAAAGGGTATAGTTACTGCTCATTGGTCAGCACTATACACTATCTGCCATAGCATCAATTTGTCTATGACAAGTATAACAAAAAAAAAGAGTCTGGTTGGCCTTTCACACCTAGCCAGGCCACAGGTACATAGTAACAACGACCCCGTTTGATAAGACTTGGGGCGTGTATGCAAATTAAATTCCAAGTGCATGTAGACTAATTCTGAGCAGTATAATGTTGTGCCAATTAAGCACCAATCCTGCTTGCATGAGAAAGGAAGAAAGTTTCACTTTCAAGAAGTTGTTCATACCGTTTGGATCGCAAAGTCCGAACTTACATTTATTATGACAAATAACATCTTTTTACTAGCATTAAAGTTAACATAGTTTTTTTCAGAATACCACCCATGATATTTCCCTGATGGAATTTGAAATTCCAGGATCATTATTTTTGAACCTTTTCCCAAACTTTGCATGTAATTAAAGCGGGACTGCACTACTTGCAGCTACTTGCGCCCTCTATATAGCAAACAATGCCCAAGCGATACCATTGGTCCCCCATGATCCCTTTTTTCTTATTCTAATTGAGAGCTGATTTGATAAGATCACCACTTGTCAGTGACCAGCAGGGAGGTATAATCCCTCCTGGCCAAAGTAGAGCAGATAGTGCGTGTCAGTCATCCAGTATATATCCTGTTTGGACACTAAACAAAATATATAAGAGAACAACTACTTTCACTTCCTACTAATGAGATTCCCACATTTTCCCTGGTTGAGTGATCTTTATAAAATGACATTTCTCTGGAAAAGGGGAATTAATTTTCCTGTGCATCGTTTCACTAATTAAAGTGTCATAAGTACAAGTTTCCTGAAATCCCTGTAGAAAAGTTGTACCACTGTGGGAAAAAATGGTGATTAAGATTAACATTGGCACTGATCACAGTTATAATCTGACTCTGTCAACATTTTATTATTTGTTTGGGATACAGTCAAGGGACTCACACGCCTCTTGTATAATTTTTCTCTGTTTGTGTTTAAAATATTACATTTACTCCTGTAGGTTTCAGGGAAAATTTATTATTTACGAAGCTTTTGTTTCAATGGTAAATTTCAAACAAAAAATAGAATATAAAATTGCCCCAAAGAAAAATAAGTTACATGTCCATTTAAAAAAATGGTCTATCAAGTTTGAATGAAATTTTGTAGTAGTTTTGCAAAGCTCTGTTGTCCTTAACATCTTCATTGACTTTTTGTAATGTAAATTTGCCCCCTGGGGAAGTATGTGAGTGTGTGTGTGTATGGGTGCATGAGCGGGTGCCTGTTTTGTAGTTTTAAGATGATATATATTATATTGTTGCTTTTACTCTATTAATTTTTCAGAAATTACAATAAAAACAGTTTCTTGAAATCTCATTGAAACAGGTGTTAGATATAATACATGCGATTCAATAGGTTCAAGGTGAACTTGTAGCTATGCTCTCTTTTTTTTTTTAAAGATAAAGACCGGTAGTGGTAATATTGCGGTTCAAGGGTTTTGGTGCAAAATATCCATTCAATATTGTTTACGGTAAATATTGCCTTCAGAGGTTTAGATGACAATCCTTCAACCTAAATGAGCAAAAAAAGCAGAAATATATGCCCAAATGTTCAAGTTGAAGTGCATTCACGATATCTATCCAGGCCGGATCGATATGATAATTTACCAGATATATCAATTAGTAGGCGGTTTCCTGGCAAAATTTGTATCATCACATATTAGTCAAAATATATTCTTTCGCATGATTGGTAATAAAACCTTCTATTTTCATTTTTGGAGAGGGGGGCGTTTCCAAAACTGTTCTATACCTTTAAATACTGCCCACCGAATTATATAGGATAGCTCTGAACTTGGCTTTGGCGTCACAAAGAAAATCTGAATTATAGAATCAAAGTGACAGTAGTATACCTGCCAACTTTTCACAGCAGAAATTAGTTGAATTAGAATTGTATTTAATCCAATAAAAGCATAAGTCAGAAATACAGAACAGATAATTATACATGGAATCAAGGATACCATAATTTACCATTGAACTTAATTTTTAAGTGACATATACACCACAAAATTAAAACCTCTAAAAAGCATTCACAACTAATCATAAAACATCCAGATAAGTATATAGGCTTTACAAAGCTGATCCTTTTATTAATCAATACAATTCTACAAGGTTTTTAAAATTACATTTCTAAAAAGTAGTCACAAATGTTCATAAAAAATGCATTAGAAGCTTTACAAAATATAAGGTATTTATTAAAGAACATTTACGTTTTATTGCACAAATTCTATCAAAATTTATATCCATCTTTTAGGATGACCCATCCACATATGTGGTGATGAAATTCATGTTTTATCACTTTTCAAAAGCCTAAAATATTACAGTTTCTTAAGCACAAAGCTGTTTGGCTATCATTGATTCAATGACTATCATAACTACTAACTATTTACTCATAAGCCTAGCACCAAGACAACAAAAGACATACTTTCAATCACCTTTCAAACTTCTCGAAAATTCTTTAAAATAAAATGTTTACTTTAATAACCTTGTTTCAAGTTTTCTTGAATTGAATTGAATGTTTGCCAGAGCCGTCTTTTTTTTTGCATTGGAACTAAAAAAACACACATACTAACAAGACCTGATGAAGCACTTGACCCTCTTTATTTTCTTTGTCTGTTGAGAGGTATGAGGGCATTAACGCATATACTTTGATACAAAGTTAATGCCCTTCTAGCTTAAGCTTGTTGGTTTTAGAGTGGATTAATTTAGATCAATAATGACAATATTTGGATTTACATATATAGAGCCTTTTCAAAATGATACAAGGCGCTGTCCCTTAGTCTAAGGACAGCTTAAGAAGAATTGTAGTGGTATGTTTTTAGTCTTTGAAGAAACTAGTCAAGTGAATCACAACTTTTTCAATGACTTTAAGACATGGCCCTATGCATGTAAAATGACGGCAAACTAGCATACATTTAGTAGATTGGCAGTGTTGATGTTGTATATTCTATCTGACTGCTGAGAAAGCAAGTTATATACAGTCAAACCTGCTTTAGTGACCACCTGTCTACAAAAATACACGGGGGCTCGGGGCAAATTAGCCCCCGAAATGCCAAAAGGAGCCCCCCCCCCCCCCAAAAAAAAAAATGTGCATAGAGTTCAATGCAAAACGAATTGAAGAGTGTTATTTTCATGCAAGCAAGCTTGAAAAGTAGCCCCCGAAAAGTATTTTTTTCCCTGAAGGACCACATTTTTAAAAATGGGTTTCTCATTGAAACATGTACTTAAGGAACCTGCCTATAAAGATCACCTGTCTACAAAGGTCACTTTTTGTGTTTCCCTTGGGCGGTCGCTGTAGACAGGTTTGGCTGTATATATAGGAAGCATTCCCATTGCGTATTATGTCTGAGATGATCCAAGGTTAAAACCAAGGGATATGTGTATCAAGTGAAAACAAAATTGTTTCAAAGGGCTTCAATAACTCCATCCCTATTCAAAGTTTTTGTTTACAATTTCAGCAACGTAAATTTGGGAAGACCATCCCTCAATTGAGGAGGGACTAAAAAAGGAAGTATACTTGAGTATAGAGAATCTTAAAATACATATATCATACATACTTTAGCAGCTTATAGCACCACTTACACATGGCATTGTATTGCAGATTTATCATTACTTATTTCAATTAAAATTCAGATAGGTCCATGTTCTAAACACGTATCTTGGCAGGTTTGTATTGTCAAGGTACAGGAGAAAGTATTAAACGATACAACATTCAATTAGATTTGTCGCTATAATGCAGAAATATGCAAGAATTTTAGCAATAATGAACTCCACACAGAACCTACAAACCAGGCCACAATCGTTAGGCATGAGTTGTTATAAAAATACATCAATAAAAGGCAGAAATATGCTCAGAGGTGGTGACATTTAGTAATTTTAGTGAGCACTAATAGACTGCAAACTCGACCTGAATCAGGCCAATTGGTAGGCATGAGTAGTTGAAGCTATATATGTACAATTATGTCATTACAAGGCAGAAATGTTGCTCAGATAGAGTCTCCAGGAACATCAGTGGACACAATAGATTTCAAACAGAACCCACAAATCAGGCAGATTGCTAGGCATGAATAGTTGAAGCTGTATGTCAGTATAAGGCAGAAACATTACTTAAAGTCTATGATAAATGGCAATTTATTGAGTGAAACAGACTTTAAACATAACCTAAATATGGCCACAATCACTAGAAATGAGTCTTTAAAGTTATGTGTTATTATAAGTCAGAATCTTTCTGCAAGGTCTCTAGCATTTGGCGATTTTAGTAATCACAACAGACTCCAGACAAGATTAAAAGGATCTGGTAACTTGTCTCAGATTCTGAATCAAAATTCTGGATTTAGCTCATGCTGCAATGGTAATTATAAACCTTTAGGTCAGTCAGGAAACCCATGACTTTTACAAGCCGATCGCCTGTCTGATTATCAAGATATTTATGATTGGAATTACAAATTTTGAAAACCGTTTACTAAACGGTTTTCATAACACTGCAGTCTATTGGGAAAAAGGAGTACCGGTATGGTAAAACCGGTCACTCAAAGATTTTTACTTTTTTGAGGCACTTCTTGATCACTTTGAAGCGCAATTTTGTTTAGGGCTTCAATATTTATATAATATGGACTGGCCTTGAGGGAGATACCACATAATATTTCCCAAACTAGACTCATATTGCCCCAAGTCAAAGACGAGGGCAATATGGTTCTTGTGAGGGAAATATATGTGGTATCTCCCGAAAGTTAAGCCAGTCAATATTGTTATTATTATCTAAATCAGACATCTAGAGCAAATACATACATGACATTCTCATAGAACTGAACAAGCTTTGTCAAACCAGCACTGTGCATCCAGCTGCTTGACAAAATTTTCGATACACTGCAAACAGTGTACCCAATTTGGTGTGATTATTACGTCACAATAGAGTACGCGCAAAGTGCGCAGGTTCTCGTACGCATAATAGATGCGCAATGAAAATGACAAAATACGGCGCGGTGAATATGGTCTTATATTTCATAACCCGTAAAGTCCATAGGCTTTTTCATGAAAGGTAAATATGGTCTCATATTCCCCGATTAGCCCTTTTAGGATTACCAGCAAGTGTAATATGAGTTTGTAAAACCACTGCTCAGATGTCTGATACGGGTAATAATACACCATATCACAGACACTGATAACATGTAGGGCAGTGTATCTCAGATTTAACATTGTTAAACGATCACTTTAAACCAGGCTTTAGTAACTAAACATAGGCTGAAACATTTGCCGAGTCTGCTACCACTCTACGACACTCTGTGATTCGAGAGAGGACAATAGATTGCAAGCAGAACCTACAAAGCCAGCCACAATCGCACAGCTTACTTAATTTGTTGAGACTGTCCCAATTCGTTGAGACTGTCCCAATTTGTTGCATCCTGAGCAAGGTTTTGGCTAGTACAATAATCTACAGAACTTTGATCCGGTATAATACTTCATTCCTTGGAAAATACCAGGTGAAATGCTAAGGGGCCAGTTTCACAATACTTGTCATCAGTGACAAATCACAGTCTTTGTTTTAAGCTACTGAAATCCTTGCTTCTGATTGGTTATCAGCAGATTTGTCACTGCTTTTTGTCATTTGTAATTGAAAAGAGGCTTTGTGAAACGCCCCCCAGATGTGGTTGGACTCGTTTCCTGCAATGGTCCCTATTAGACCACATGTGGCGTGTGCCTAGCTGCCTCTGGGTTCTCCCCAGGCATTGAATCTTCTTGCAAAACTGCATTTTCTATCAAGCTGTCCGCCTCTACGCTCGAAAGAGGCTGCTCTGTTGTGCTGCTTGAACTGGAACGTTGTCGAGGAACGGGTGGCATCTGCAATCTTAAAGTACTCCACACACGCGTTTCGGCTCTCTTCAGCTTTGGCGCTATCCGAATAGACTCTCTGGCCTCCATCTCGATATGGTTACCGTTTTCCATTGAAAGGGTTCTGATCGGCTCCTGAGATCGAGAGTCCTTGAAGATCTGCCAGTCTAGTCGTGGGTGGGTGCTGACGATGTGGTCCAGGGCCACATGAGCCTTGATGACATCGGGTGAGATCTCTCGGATGAAGATGGGTATGATCTCCTTCTTGTGCTGTTTAATGATGTCTAGACATTGCTCAGTCTCAAGAGACATATACCTACAATCAATAAAAATAATTATAATGATAATAAACTCTTCTTATAAAGCGCATATCACATTAAAATATAACGTCCCTTTCAGTTTGGATATTATTATCCCGACTTTAATTCTGGCAGCCGTAATATAATGCATTTCAAGGAATAAATCCTGCCAGGTACCCATTTAACACCTGGGTGTAGAGTGGAAAATATGGAAGAATATCTTGCCAAAAGACGTTAGTATCGGGCTTCGATTTGAACCCTCAACCCTTGGATTGAGAGTCAAATGAATAAACCACTATAACCATTACACCTTCACAACATCATCTCAAATGAAATATCAAAGGGCATACCAATCACACACAATAACAAATATTAAAAAATAAGAATAACGTGTACAGCTAGAATATATAAAATCAACATAAAAAACTTCACCGCTAATTCTAAGGGCTAGTGGTTAGGTGTATTAAGAAAATAATAATAATAGTCATTTTTATAGCGCCGTCTTTCTAGAAATTCTATTCCGAGGCGCATTTATTATTACCCCGGCTTTGGCCTAGCTGCCATTACAGCGCTCCAGCATTTCAAGGAATTAATTCCTGCCAGGTATTCACCTCACCTGGGTCAAGTGTGGCAAATGAAAATTAATGCCTTGCCAAAGGACATTAGTGCCGTGTCGGGAATCAAACCACGACCTTTGACTTTCAAGTCAAGTGCTTAAGAATAAGTTTAAGAATAAGGAAAATGTAAAGTGTCAGAATAAGGAAAGTGTAAAGTGTAAGAATAAGGAATGTGTAAAGTGTAAGAATAAAGAAAGTGAAAAGTGTAAGAATAAGGAAAGTGTAAGAATAAGGAAAGTGTAAGAATAAGGAAAGTGTAAAGTAGAAAGTGTATGAATTTTCAAAGTTGTAATGGATCAAGTACAATTTGGCAACTTTGTGACATACAGTATGTGTTACAAGCAAGACTCGCCCTTAAATTGTCGTACTTTGTTTTATGTATTGTGTTTCACATTTTTCTTGTACAGTGTATAGAGAAACATATTTGTTCATTATGAGCTCTATGAATAGTGTATTATGATCATTATAATACAGAGGAAGAGGGGAAGAGGGTTATACCTGTATGTAAGAAACTGTGGCGACAGGAGAATGATATAACGACGACTCCTAGTCAATGATTGGACGATTTCCTCCGACGTCTCTGCAAAGAAAAAGGAATCATAATAGAATTGAAATTTCAGCCATTTCCTGTTGATTGCTGGTACACAGACAAACAACAGTGACACAAAGAATACATTTGTAATAATCATGCTTGACATCTAGTTAAAGATAAAGTTGAGTTCTGGTCATGCGATTGCATTGTGAAAGAAAAGGTGTGGAATGGATCAGAAAAAGTTGATCATGTAGCGTATAAGTATTGGTGTGTACTGCAAGGTTCTGGAGTCATCAAATTTATAATAAATTTGACCCAGTCTTGGTAAAGTAACAAGCACTGTACACAGAAACATGTATATGGGACTACACAAATGGTGTTGGGCTACTAACCTTGATTTCCTTATCTTTCTATGCTCATTACTCAGCCAGTATACATTTTCTACCAAATTTATTTGTCAAATGACATTTATTTGTACTCTTGAAGATTCAGTGTAAGTCTCGTTTGATTCTGTGGAATTCATTTTCTTTTTTTACCAAAACTCGAGTTTATCTTTAAGCTCAAATGTGACTTTATTACTTGATACATACATATCAGTATGTGAGACTCCTACTGTAGCTTCCATACAGAGCTCTGTCTGTGTTGTTGTCTATGTGACATATCACCACAAGGTGGCGCTATTAACTTTAGACTAATGAGATATACATATATCATTACAATATTATGCAGGTTCATTACTGAAAGTAAATTTGCAGGAAGATAACAGCATTCCTCCCTCTACACAATTTTTAATCAGGTACAAGTTTGCGAATTACAGACAGTGGGTAATATGGATATTATGAATCGGTTGCAGTACAGCACCCATATCTGCTGCCAGCTGCTATCGACTCAAGCATTCTTGCTTATGATAGTTGGCCTCTGCATTTATCTTTATTATTTTTTACTTACCTCCATACTATCAAGCTTTCAATTATGCATTTTTATTTGTGTGTATTTAAGTTGTCACTCTTTATGTAAATCAATTATATTATATACTATTATTGTTATTTGATTGTTTTATATTTGATTTATCAATAAATGCAGAAACATCTGCTAAAAAAAAAAATATCAATCAGGTGATAGATGCACAATAAGTACTAATGCAGGATATTTGAGACCACAAGCCATATGTTGTTTTCAAACTAATGGCATGAAACATATATATACTTTGTTTTTGGCGCGAGTTACATGATGTTAGAAAGAAATTCCGTTCCAAAGTCATTTGCCAATAACATATATGCATTAGCTGAATGAAGATGACAATAAGGAAGAGGTTAAAGAGGAAAAGGTTAGGTTGGGTGCCAGAATTTCCATTAAACAAGACCACCATGATTTTCCAATTCCAAACACAGCCTTCCTTTATTAGTTTTAAAATATATGGCGTGACAAGCCTATGAAATAAACTAGCAAATGCTCTTGCTAGGCTTTAGCTGGCTTCATTAAATAACTTGTATGTCAAGATGTAAGCAGAATAATAGATTAACAACCCGCTAGGATTTTCACTAGTTGTCTTTGGCCTAATGCTCTACAGTCCAATATAAAACTTCAAATAACAGTAGAAATAGAAATCTTTGAAAAAACGCCAGATTATAAGCAAAGCCACCTGATTTTAGCATACTCCAACTGAATACAGTTCATTATCTCGGATGGATGTACCAAATACCAGCAATGAAAATAATGTTTGAATTTTTGTATTATTTTGACTACACCATATGTCTGAGTACTTACGGATGGGTCTCCTATTCTCTGCATTTTTGAGAAAATATAACAAATTCAAAAAGAGGGTACCACTTGCCTTTGCTAATGAACTATGTGCGGGATGGAGAATTAGCTTAAATGAAAATATTTCACATATTTCATCTTGAAGCTCTTCAAAAATGTCTATTTTCTTGTCACCTTTTTTTTAATGATCTTTGTTTCATGATTTCTTAACATGACATGCCCAGAAAGGATGTATGTGTATGTATTTGATAAATTTATATTCCAATTTTTTAAATAATAATAATAATAACAAAAATATTAACATTTATAAAGCAATTAATAGTAACGTTTCCGAGCAATGTACTATTATTACCCCGGAATTCATATTAAAATAGAAAATTGCTAAATACATCTAAACATAATAATAATATTTGGTTCTTGTACATTATTACCCCGGCATTAGCATGGCTGCCATTACGGCGCTCTAGCATTTCAAGGAATTAATTCCTGCCAGGTACCCATTTACCTCACCTGGGTCGAGTGTGGCGAATGTAGATTAATGTCTTGCCAAAGGACATTAGTGCCGCGGACCTTGTGATCCACAGTCCGGTGACATATTCACTTGACCACGACACCTCTACAAATGTACGGTGTATAAACCGCCCTCATGTATTAACCGCAAATTAACCAAAATTTGGCCGAATCTGTCGGCAGCAAGCCAGGTCCGATTAAAAAAAAGCCACGCGGGAAGGCCTTTCATTTAACTGCGAGGTGCAGCTGAATGTGTAAGATCATTAATGTAAATTTAAAAACAGTAGAGGACCTAGGATAGAACCTTGTGGTACGCCGTGTAATAGAAGAAAAATTGGAGGAATTATTATTATAAACTACATATTGAGATCTATCAGAAAGATTACTTTCAAACCAAGATGACAGACAAATTTGAGTGTTGTTCTAGTTTCAGAGTGGTGAGTCAACACACCGATTACTGAGCTGGGAGACATTGCCAGGCATAGCGCCAGGTGGAGTGGCATCAATCAATTTTTTGTTGTTGGTGTACTGTGTATAAACCGCACCCCCCGACTTTGAATTTTTTTCGGCGGCAAAAAGGTGCAGTTAATACACCGTTAATTACGGTATTCAGTCTTTATTGAGAAAGACCTTTGTTCAAGTTTGATGATGAAGACCTACCATTTCCGGGGAGAAAGTCTGTCTCTGCAAGGCACACAGTGTAACCAAGCTTGGTCAAGCGTTGTTTGAGGTCAAGGGCGTACAGTCGGTCTGGATTGTGTGAACTCTCACCGTCTGACCAGTAGTAAGATATGTACGCATCGTAATCCTTGCCATCTGAGAGTGAGACAATGAGTCAAATCAGAGTAGTCACAAGAAATCATTGTGATTAAGTTATGATAAAACATTGATAATTCTCGGTTTCGTTTTTTGGGGGACGCACTGTATAATAAGGTTAACATCAGCATAAAAATATGATTTTTACAAGAAAATTGACAGATAAGAAGTTTGAAGATGATGTATATAATACAATATAGCCGCATTAGATCCCAATGATGAGCCTGATGAAGAACAATTGGTATCTAATCTTAAAATTAACAGAGTAGGATAATAAATACCACCCAAAAGAACACATGCAGATTAAAAAATGACTACTCATCCGTTTCAGCTAGAAAATGTAAGATTCATTAGAAATGTTAAAAAAATGATCTGGGAAATTGCACTTGTAAAGCATTTTGTCTGTTTGGAGAACAGAAGGGTGTCAACTCAAATAGTTTTTAGGACTTAAAGATAAAGTTGAGTTCTGGTCATGTGATTGCATTGTGAAAGAAACGGTGAGGAATCTATCAGAAAAGGTTGATCATCTAGTATATAAGTATTTGTGTGTATTGCAAGGTTCTGGAATCATCAAAATGATAAGAAATTTGGCCAAATATTGGCAAAGTTACAAGCACTGTACATAGAATGATGTATATGGGACTACGCGAGCACATGGCGAAAAAAACCTACCCCCCGATTTTTACGTATTTTATGTCATATTTAGAATATGAAGGCATTTGAAGAGCCATGCTTTTCAGGGAACATGTTTAATCTGATGTTCTTCCACCCTTGCATAATAACAATGATAACGCTCACAAATTATTTTTTACCTCTTCCCAGAACTCAACCTTCTCTTTAACGCCTTTCTAGCTCTAAACAGATGGTTAGTGCCCCTATTTACCATCTTTTTCCTGTTTTCCAAACTGGTCTTTGTATAGCAGCTGTATCTCAGTCCTCTTTGTTCTGTAGATGAGGCCCAACATTAAGACAGTCATCACGATGAATGCCATCATCACGCTAACAGGTATCTCCCACTTCGGTAAAGACCGTCTCGGTTGGACTGTTGTGGGAAGGATAGAGAGAGCTAGGGCATGTAAACGTTATTCATATCATCATCATCATCATCAACATCGATATCATAATTGTATCATTATCATTATTATCATCATGATCTACATCATCACCATCATCATAAAAATCTCAGTCACTATCATCATCATCATCATTATCATCACTATCATCATGACAATCATCATAATCATCATCATCATCACTTTTGTCACAATAATCATCCTCATCATCTTCACAATCATTTTTACCAGCTCTAATCTGTATCATCCTACCTTTCAAGTTGAGTGTATTGTTGATGTTGCCAAGAGGCGTAGAGCAATACACAGTATAACTCCCCTCAGATGTCTTATTCACAGCGCGTAAGGTGATGCAGGATTCTATTTCTTCCGTTCCTTTGCTTTGAAAATAATTATGATAATGAGAATTACTTTATTATGATTACTGTTCTTTATTATCATGGTCATCAGCACGCACACGCTTGTGTGTGAAGTCTATGGAGTGGGAATGAGGAAACCATGCAATGCGTGTGACACAATGAAGCGCCAATGTGCGGAGCAAATGGTGGTTTCCTATTTCATGATAATGCCTTAATCCTTTTGCATGTGCTATAACATAGAATTTCCCCCGGATCAATTTAATAGATACATTTAAGTAATCAAATGGACCATTGTTATTGAGACCCTTAGTTCACCTCAATAGAAAGGAATACCTTGTCATTTGTATAATGTTATTTTATCGGTAAAGAACGAATTGTTTGTCTTTAAATTGGTAATGCATACCCGGTAATAGAATGTATAATTTCTACATGCATGTCCTTTAAAATTTTGCAATTTTTCATTTGATTTTGTAATATTCATTCAAACAGGTTTTTTTAATAAACATTACCTTTTGTCCCCAGAAAGTATAAGGAAAAAAGAAAAGAAAAAATGGGAGCCCCTCCTGTTACAAATGCTCAGCAGTATTTACCAATACTAACCAAATTCAGAACTTCAACCTTACACTTAACCCTAATCCTACAGTTACGCCAAAACCCAAAGGCAACCCCAATCCTATTCAATATTCTTGACAAAATAAACCCCAAGTAATTGTCATCAGAGCCAATCTAAGATCAACGCCAATTTGAGAAGACAAGACTGATTCATTTAAAAGCATTGGGAAATTTTAGTTCTCCAGATGTAAAGGGGAAGGGTTGATACAATCAAACCTGCTTTAAGGACCTCTGTCTAATAAGACCACACTTCTTGTCTCACTAGAAATAATTAATGCTTCTCATATAGACCATGCACCTGCCTCTAGATTGCTTTTTGGTCTTTCTATACAGGTTCACTGTTAGCTAATCGGTCAATTTTAGTCAAGACACATTGTTTTATAGCTTCATTAATATCTTGACCTTGAGAGGGAACTATACAACATGAAGAGTTTATTATTTACAATTTCATAAGACAGGGGATAATCACCTCACATTTTGGATCACACCTTCATCCTCCCAGTAGGTGAAGGTACTATCCGAGACCACGCCCACTTGGCAGACGCAACAGAAGGTCACGTCTTCTCCCGGATGGACTACCTTATCCTGGCATGAAGAGTTATACTTGATGACAGGGCCTATAGAATCTGCAGAGATAAAATAAGAAATGTTATACAACTCTCTCATATGTCCTATTCATATGACTTGTCAAACATGGCCAGCATGTGTGATTCCTTTACTGAGCCTATCCCAATTTTTTTCATGAAAAAACATGCATTAAAGATAGAGTTGAGTTCTGGTCAAGCAATTGCATTGTGAAAGAAAAGGTGTGGAATGGATCAGAAAAAGTTGATCGTGTAGCATGTAGGTATTGGTGTGAACTGCAAGATTCTGGAGTCATCAAAATCATAATAAATTTGGCCCAGCCTTGGTAAAGTAACAAGCACTGTACACATAAAGATGTATTTGGGACTAAACAAATAATGTTGGGGTTACTATACCTTGATTTCCTTATCTTTCTATACTCATTACTCATCCAGTATACATTTTCTTCCAAAATTGTTTGGCAAATGACATTTATTCGTAATCTTGAACATTCAGTGTGAGAATTCATTTTCTTTTTTTTATAAGAACTCAAGTTTATCTTTAACAAGGATCTAAAAGTTTAATTGTATAAAACAAACGATGCACATTTTCTTCATTCATTAAAAAATCTATCTGCTCTTCTTGAGGCTATTTACGCACCTAGTCCGACAGCTTTGTACGATAGATGCAAACAGCCTCAACTTGATTGCGAATAGATTGTATAATTAACTCATTCGCATGCATCATATGTATTACCGGTACATGTATAATAATAATATGAAAAAAGGAATGAGTTTGCATTCTGAAAATTCAGTCACTAAACATAAAATTGCATGCATTGGTAATAAAGCATTAACATCTTCTATTTTATATATCTCACTTTACACCTTTTAAAGTATACCAACCACCCTTAAGTGTTTTGATCTGTATATTTCCATTTCCAACAAAATAAATAAAGTACATGGGATTGCATTGTACATAGTAAAAAAAATGAAACTTAAACAATATATTTTTAATTGGTCCACAGTATACAGCATGCATATAAAACAGGTTGGTCATTGAGGGGACTGCTGAAAAGCTGGGCTTGTAGATTGCAGCCCCCTATATTTAGGGGTTCTATGTCGCTATCTTTCAATCTAAATGTGAGCTTAAAATATAACCTCTCTAAAGAGCATTTGAATTTTAAATACACTCTTAATACACATGAAAGCAACAGCTGAGTAGACTAGCCTATACATGTACCTGCTCACATAGAATATGGCTGGTACCCGGCAAACTGAAGTCTGACTTGGGTTACGTGTGTGCATTTTGATGCTATTTATTATTTATTCTCGGTTTTGTGTTATTTATTATTTATTTGAACCCTTAAACTGTTAGCGCATAGAAAGAATTTGTTTAAAGGTCGATCTTATACATTCTATCTATGTTCAAATCATTTTCCAGGTGATTTATGGTGATTTCATAATAATCGATACACATAAAGAGAGAAATAAACAAACAAATAAATAATTAACAAATAAATAAATCCTGAAGACAATAGGAACAGCCTATCAAGACCTCAAGATAGAGCATGAGTGGGCCCTTTTCAGGGCAGGGCTAACAAATCATGTTGAAAGAATATGTGGTGTAAATGCAAATGTCGCTTAAAAAAGAATAAAAGAGAAAAGTTGCTTACGTTGATCCTTATCCACTCTCAAGTAAGTCTGTTGTGGCAGGTTTTCTCTTTCACATCCTGCCTCCCCTAAACAGGTATAGTTCCCCTCATCATCTAAGTCGAGGGACTTGAATTTCAAAGCTCGGCAGTTACATTCGCTCTCACAGAAGATCCTTCCATCGTCCGTCAGGTTGAGTGGTACGCCATCTTGCTGCCAGGATACCTGTGTTGGTTACAATGGAGAGAAAGACTGAACTAGTTTTATCATCTTGTGGCAGCAACATCGAAATATTCCATGATAATTGAAAATAACTATTTATGGTCCATTCAGAAATTTGTTTATTACCGGTATAAATGTTACAAATGAAATTTCTAAATAATAGAAAGAAAATGAAATTGAATGTTTATTGTCTATTCGGTAATTTGTTTTTCACTGGTAAAAATTTGCAAAGATCATTTTACAACAAAAAAAGAAATAAAATCATAATCATAGACAGTTACAGTAATGGTAAACTCAATTCATGATGCATATAAAAGACAACATAGAAACCATTTCACATGTACATGAAAGGAAAATGGAATAAAAAAGAATTATTATACCTGGGCACAAGAAATAGGCCCCTATATGTATTCATTTATCTGTGCATCATAAAATACAACCAATTTGTAAAGCGCACTACGTCGGTGGTTATAACATGCTGCGGCAGATCATTTGAGGCAGTTTATTGAATTATGTATGAATAAGTATTAGGCTACAACAGGGTATAAATAAGAGTCTACAGTCTACGAGACCGACAGTCCACGAGATGGACAGCCCATGAGACCGAAAATGTTGGTCTAGCAAACCTGAAAGTTATCAAAAAGCCCACAAGACTAACGTGTCAGGATTGTGGGCCTTCTGAGAGCTTTTTTTACAGTTCATCGGACTGATGTTATCGGTCACTTGGGCTTTTGGTCTCATGGGTTGTTGGTCTTGTGGGCTGTGAGTCTATCAGGCCAGTCCCATAATCAGACCTTACACCGCTCCCCCACTTGGCAGATGAGATCTTTGTACGTGCCAGCAGTTCCAATCTCTTCCGTGCTGGGGTCTGTATCTAGAATATATAAAAATATAAAAAACAATCAAGATACATATGTAAAAAAGAAGTGAATTTATCTATGAGGCACGGCTCAGCAAGAACAAGCGCCCAGGACATACAAATGGGTGCTTGAAATTGTAGACCCCCCAAAAAAATTATTTTATAATTCAAACACAAGTTCAAATCACAGTTTCACACAGATCCTAAAAATCACAATCTAGAGAACATTTGACACAGTTGATTGGTAATAAATCAGAAGTTACAATCCATATCAAATTGAAACTTGCAGAGTGTAAAGTAGTAATATGTATTTGGAGTAAGCTTTAAGCTATTTCACTGAATAATCTTTTCAAAACAAGGATTTAAAAATATGAAAAAAAATTGTAATTTTTTAACAATACAAGATCATAAGATATTTGAGTTCAAAAGGTTATTAATATAGCAAGATTATATTAGTTGAGACACTTTCAAAATTTTGATGATATCTATGATTTTAGATTTGCTTATCGGTATAATATTACAACATGTTGTTGTGATATTATAATATCACAACAAAAATTCTATTTAATTTTGTTTTAAATTGCCTTTATTGCCTTAATTACCAATCACATTGATAACATTCCTCAAAAAGTTTCATTTTAAATCAATTTGATGATTATTTCAAACTACTTTCATTACCAAAATATTAAATAGTACTGTAAATGGTATATAGGGCTGTAAGTTGGTTGTAAGTTAGCGTCCTTCTGGCATAAAATTTATCCATGTATGTTCTGACACAACAGTAATAATAGGCTAACCTCAGTTCATTGGGGCACCGCGTCTGGTCAGGTGGTCACGTTACCCAACCTTTTGTGAAAATATGCCCCTTTTTATTCAGGAAATGTTGGGGGTTACGTTTGTGGAATAAGCACCCCTTATCTACAAATGGTCTAGTCCAATTTACCTGACACTGTGAAAACCCTACAGCAAATCTACGAAAGGTCGCATGATCTACCGTTTCTGTTTCACGAAAGGTCGTGACCACCCGACCTGACGCGATCCACCAATGATTTGAAGTAAGCAGAATAATGGCATTTCTACTTACTGTTTTCATAGCATAGAGACATAGAGTTGTGTACTAAATACAACAGTAGAAGCAGGCCATTCAGAGCCTTGCAAGTCCAGGACCAGGACCGGGTCCAAGTGTAGACCTGTCCTCTAGGTGTCATCTTGTAGGTCTTAGGCATCTACACATGATGTCTCAGGACAGATTCTCTACAACAGAAACAAGAAAAGGAGGTTTTATGTAGGTTGATAAAAGTACCGGTAACAGGAACAATAGACTTCACAATTTAAAGATTTGACCGTTGCGGGTTAAAGAACAGGTCCAAGAGTATACTTTTATGTTCATTGTCATTTAGCAGTAATAGGTCTCAGATATTTATAAATGATGTCTCAGGTTACGTGTCTTAAAGCCCCACTGTACTTGCTCCCTCTATATAGAAAATAAGCCTAATCGGTGACCATTGGTCCCCCATGATCCTCTTTTTCCTATGTTAATTGAGAGCTGAGTTGATGAGATAACCACCTGTCAGTGAGCACCCTGGGTGGTCTAATCTGTCCTAGCCAAACTAATACAGACGGTCTTTAAAACAAAGTCAAGAAGAAAAAAAAGGAAAGAAAAAAAAAAGGAAAGAAAAAGAAAAAAAAGAAGAAGGTATATCAAAGTTATGAGAAAAAAGAGAATTGATTTGAGACTTATAAGTTGAATGACTGTTTGTATTGGAGTTATTAACCTGTCTGCAGTTCAAGCTAGGTATCATCTTAAATCTCAAATCCAAGTATCAGACAATAGGTAAAAAAACGTATACATATATACCTCCCATAAAGTTGGGGCGATGTCGGAGTAACTTGAAATGCTCAAGGGGGAAAACCCTTGAGAAACTTAGAAGTGAAAGGACAGCTAAAACAGTAGACTAAGGGCGCGTTTATCAAGGCTTGCCACTAGATATGTACATATCGTACCCCACTATTGAACCTCACTATCATACCCCACTATACGGTCGTGATTTGCGGGATGTCGCGTTTATCGTCCCTTCATGATTCAAAATAAAGGCCTTGTGTCTGCCCAGCTGTTTTGACCCGGGAAGCAGACAGTTTCTCGGAGGTCAACTTCACACACATGCTTGTACACAACACCTGGGTGGTCCTATTTGTATGTGAGGTTCAAAACAGCTTTGCGTTTATCGATCTCTCAGAAACGTGATTCTGGCTGTATGTCACATACAAAACACACCTTTTTTGCGTCTTTAGATATGCCCATATCTAAAGCCCTTTAAAAAAGGCTTTGCGTTTATCAACTTCTAAATTTGCCTGAAAGACGTTTGAGAAACCTGATTCTAGCCAAAAATTTGGTAGATAAACGCAACCTAATTGGCTGGTTTACAGATTTGAACAGCTTCACTAGCTGCTGCCATTAAGAGGAAATCCAATGAACTTTAATTATCCTGAGTTAGAAATGCACAAAACGCATGATCTCTTTTATTGCTCATCGATCGTTTCTAGGAATCCATAATTCCCAAACTCAAATCCAAGTATTAATGGGTAAGAAAACATATATAGCTCCCCTAAAGTTGGGACGATGTCGGAGTAACTTGTAAAGCTCCAGGGGAGACTTCAAAGTCAAGGGCCAGCTAAAACAGTAGACTTGGCTGGCAGGGAAAAAAATACATGGGGGCTCGGGGCAAATTAGCCCCCAAAATGCCAAAAAGAGCCCCAGAAAGTCATAAAAGAGCCCCAGAAAATTTGCATAGAGTTCAATGCAAAACAAATTGAAGAGTGTTATTTTCATGCAAGCAAGCTTGAAAAGTAGCCCCCGAAATGTTTAAAGTATTTTTTTCCCTGTTGGCTGGTTTACAGCTTTGAATATCTTTATATTTAACAGCTGTTGCCTTTCAGAGGAAATCCAATGACCTCTATCCCAAGTTCAAAATGCACAAACCGCATGATATATATCATTTGTATTGCTCATCGTTTCTAGGAATCCATAATTCCCAAACCGACATACAAGCTCATTAAATTGCTTCCTACAACTACAAGTACTGTCAACAAGGTGCTCTTAATGTAGATGAATGCAAACAACAATTTTTTGAGTCACATTATAGGGATCACTCCATTTTGGAGTTGAATACACTCCAAAATTATAGTGGAATACACTCCAAAATTATAGTGGAATACACTCCAAAATTATAGTGGAATACACTCCAAAATTATAGTGGAATACACTCCAAAATTATAGTTGAATACACTCCAAAATTATAGTGGAACACACTCCAAAATTATAGTTGAATACACTCCAAAATTATAGTGGAATACACTCCAAAATTATAGTTGAATATAGTGCTGTAACATCACGGATATCTCCAATTCCGTTTAACCGCCAGTCAAAACCGGACGGTTTTCGGTTAAACGATTAAAAAAAAAAAAAATGATTTTTTTTTTTTTTTTTTTTTTTTTTTTTTTTAAATTTTTTTTCTTTTCTTTTTCGGGAAGGACTTTCATTTAACTGCGAGGTGCATTTGAAGGCGCCGATTTGTGCTTGTGAACTTGTCAAAAATAGTAAAAAGGTCGTTTTTAGAAGAATGTGTAAGATCATTAAT
The DNA here is from genome assembly GCA_035222895.1 of Strongylocentrotus droebachiensis. Classification (NCBI taxonomy): domain Eukaryota; kingdom Metazoa; phylum Echinodermata; class Echinoidea; order Camarodonta; family Strongylocentrotidae; genus Strongylocentrotus; species Strongylocentrotus droebachiensis. Next base: position 94,745 of record JAVYIG010007631.1, read on the forward strand.
GTACATTAAAAACAGTAGAGAACTTAGGATAGAACCTTGTGGTATACGCGGTGTGTAAAAGTTGGATGAATTATTATTATAAAATACATATTGAGATCTATTACAAAGATTACTTTCAAACCAAGATGACAAAAAAATTGAAGTGTTGTTCTAGTTTCACAGTGGAGAGTCAACACACAGATAACTGAGCTGGGAGACATTGCCAGGCATAGTGCCAGGTGGAGGGGCATAAATCGAAACTCTAAAAAAAAAAAATTATAAAAAAAAAAAAAAAAAAAAAAAAACGGGAAAACGAAACCGTCCAATTGAAAACGGAATCCACCATGGGCGGTCGGATACCGGACGGTTAAACGTTTGACTACAGCACTAGTTGAATACACTCCAAAATTATAGTGGAATACACTCCAAAATTATAGTTGAATACACTCCAAAATTATAGTGGAATACACTCCAAATTTATAGTTCAATACACTCCAAAATTATAGTGGAATACACTCCAAAATTATAGTGGAATACACTCCAAAATTAAAGTTGAATACACTCCAAAATTATAGTGGAATACACTCCAAAATTATAGTTGAATACACCTCCAAAATTATAGTGGAATACACCTCCAAAATTATAGTTGAATACACTCCAAAATTATAGTGGAATACACTCCAAAATTATAGTTCAATACACTCCAAAATTATAGTGGAATACACTCCAAAATTATAGTTCAATACACTCCAAAATTATAGTGGAATACACTCCAAAATTTTAGTGGAATACACTCCAAAGTAGTGGTTTAAATTAGTCTTGTGAGAGTAGATTTCAAATTTTTTAACATACATTTCCACTCCACAACAAAGTGATCCAAAATACAGGACTTTTTTAAATAGTGGATATTTACCCCATGCACATTTAGAGAGAAGATTCCGGAAAAATATGACATAATTTTACAAAAGCTCAAATGTTAACCACAACAATACCAATGCGAGCAAGAAAATTCCCATATGAAAGATTATAATCAAAAGCCTTTCTAAGTAAACTATAGCACAAAGGCAGTTCATATAACCACATGAAATCAAGTCCCTTTAACTCTTATCCTGCCACAGGGCTAATCCCCCCAGTGCCAGATTTATAACGAGATAATCGGATTAACGCGATGGTACTAACAATAGAGCGTGCAAAGCACTAGGCGCAGTCCAATAGGCATGAACAATAACTGCTATTACGAATGTTTGCTAGCATGCAAGAAGCAGCGTAACAATAGCGTGCAAGCAGCCTCATGGCAGGCTATGAGTTAAAAATTTGACAATAGAAGTTTAAACAAAAAAACTCACCCAAGTGGAGAGACCAGTGTATGCATTTGCTATCTGATAACCGCTCAGGAACTGTTTACAGTACATACCGGTACGTACTACTGCTAGTGCTACAAGTACAACCTTCAGTTTCTGCATTAATAATGTTTTGTATTGGATACCCGGTAATGCAAAACACAGAGATCCTTCACACAGCTGTTAGCTTACGATGGAACTTCCAATGTCTACATTGATAATAAAAATGAGCATACTGGTATTGCTATATAATATGTGTGTCTCTAAATTCCCCTACCCCTACATGTATATCCTGGTACCGGTATTCTTACCCTCCTATATCCAACCATAGGATATAGGTTCAAACAAATCAAATACATTGATGATTTAAAAGATATCTTTATATCTTGCTCTAAATCTCACCCCCCCCCCCCCTCTCCCGTTCATATCCTGGTACTTTATAAGAAGGGAAACTGTTTCTCAATCAGATCCCACTCCCAACTATCCTAGGATATGTGTTCATACATGTACACATAAATAATTTGATGAGAAATTTAAGTGCAACTTCTGTCTTGTGTGTTTTTTAATGTAATTTTTACATTTTTCTCGAAATCCACCCACCCTCATATCCTGGTACTTAATAAGATTGGACGCTGAATCATTCTCAGACCCCCACCTCCACCCCCACTCTAGGATATTCAATTATCTATAAATATACCGATAACACTTTGAAACTGCAACTTTCTGTTTTGTGTGTTTTTGTTATGCAAATATCCTGGATCCTTGAACACAAGCTTGCCTCAATCAAAATCTCCCCGCATTACAACAATGTACAGTGATAAGACTGTAGGATGTACATATCCTTATACAATCTACAAAGTCACCATTCTCGATTTACTTATTCATGTATTTCATTGTATTTGGAACTGGTAGTGAATCAGGGCAGCAACTTTAGAATTGGAGTTTCTTATTTTGATATTACAAATTACTTTCACTTTGACTTTACCTTACATTTATATTATAATTAATTATGAATTCAGATTATTTTCTATGAAAGTTGACAACTTGACAACTATTGTTAGCCATTACTTTTCCAAGTTTTTTATTTTCATGAATTTGCTTTGTCCTTGTTGTCAAGAGAGATATACATGTATAAGCTAACAAATTATTGGCTTGTACACTGTACAGTAGACTATTGCTTGAACTAGAGTAGACACTCTCACACCAAGTCACCCCAAATTCTATGGAATAATACATGCAGTCACGGTGTGAGAGTGTCTACTTGATTTCAAGCAATACATACTGTATGTTAAAGTGCAGATTTAGATAATGGGAATAAAGAGTTCAAATGCACTTTTTTAGTTTGAAAAACGTTGGCACATTGATGACCATTAAACTCTTGAAAATTCAATTAGCAGAAACTTCCTGATCATGAAAAGTCAATAATTCTTGAGTGGAGTTGTACAGATGTAGTATCATTATAAGTGTCCTTAAGCAAATCTATTTTGTTACTGTTTGTAAACTTGGCAAGCCAAAGGCAGTGGCGGATCCAGGAATTTCTTACTGGGGGGGAGTGGGCACAAAATCGCATGGGGTGAAATATATGAAAAACGATGGAGCGAGGCGTCAGCGGCGAGGGAGCGGAGTGTTCAAGCGGGGGTGGGTCTGGGAGGGGGTCAGAACCCCCTCCCTGAGTAGGAAGCATTTGCAATTTTAGAACCACATTAGGTGCATTTTCAGGCACTTCCTGGAGTAATATGACGTAAAATTGCTTTTTCCTACCCCCTCAAAGAGTAGGGATCCAGGGGCGGATGATGGGATCTGGCTTTTTGCTAAGGGGGGGGGGGGGGGGGGTTGACCCAATGACGACACATAGCATCGTCCACGAGCCGCAAAGCGGCGAGGCGATTTTTTTTTGTTGTTGCTATTTTGAACCCCCGTAAGTGATGTTTTCCTGGCATCTACTGACACAATGGAAACCATAAAAAGCAGTGCATGTTAATTACGTCTTTTTAAATCAAGTAAAAGTTTAAGGAGGGTCGACCCAAAGACGATGCAGAGCATTGTCCACGAGCCGCATAGCGGCGAGGCGATTGTTTGGGGTGCTATTTTGAACCCCCGTAAGTGATGTTTTCCTGGCATCTATATACTAACACAATGGAGACCATAAAAAGCAGTGCATGATAACGTCTTTTTAAATCAAAAAACAGTTTAAGGGGGGTTCGACCCATGACGATGCGGAGCATCGTCCACGAGCCGCGAAGTCCGAGCCGCATAGCGGCGAGGCGATTTTTGGGGGGCTATTTTGAACCCCCTTCAGTGATATTTTCCTGGCATCTACTAACACAATGGAGACCATAAACAGCAGTTCATGATAACGTCTTTTTAAATCAAGGAACAGTTTGAGGGGGGTTCGACCCAATGACGATGCGGAGCATCGTCCACGAGCCGCAAGGTCCGAGTCGCGTAGCGGCGAGGCGATTTTTTTTTTTTTTTTTTTTTTTTGGGGGGGGGGGGGGGATATTTTGAACCCCGTAAGTAATGTTTCTTTGGCATCTACTAACACAATGGAGACCATAAACAGCATTTCATGATAACGTCTTTTTAAATCAAGTAACAGTTTGAGGGGGGTTCGACCCAATGACGATGCGGAGCATCGTCCACGAGCCTCAAAGTCCGAGCCGCATAGCTGCGAGGCGATTTTTGGCGGGGCTGTTTTGAACCCCCGTAAGTGATATTTTCCTGGCATCTACTAAACACAATGGAGACCATAAAAAGCAGTGCACGATAACGTCTTTTTAAATCAAGTAACAGTTTAATGGGGGTTTGACCCGATGACGATACGGATACTGTGTGGGTCTGGACACATGATGGCGTTTTTCTATTCACATCACATTTTCACTTGGCAGCCCAAGGGGGGGGGGGGGGTTAAACCCCCTAAACCCTCCCCCATCCCCCCACAGATCCGTCACTGGGATCTTTTGCAAACTGGAAGCAATAAGCATTACATGTAGGCGATGGAAAAAAAGTGCTTGCGAAACGGATAGAAACTTCGCGGCCACAGGGATGACAGAAAATAATATGACAATGAAACCAGCAACTGTGGCAGGATTAATGGCGGGGACAATCTGCATGCTGAAAGAGCACTTAGAATAGGTATAACGGAAAATTAATTCAAGACTAAGCTATAAGTTATAAGTTAGAAGTTATAAAGGAGATAAAATCTTTGGTATTAGTCATGTTTGACTTAAAATTGCATGCCCCCCCCCCCCGCCCCTTATCCGGTAAAAAAAAACACCTTCTTATAATATCATCCCCCTTTCTTTCTTTTCCC